>OZ010614.1:4453988-4566488 GCA_963932145.1 Acanthosepion lycidas | reverse complement strand
GACGTGTTTATTCACAGAGTAAGTACGTAAAAATTTGCCTTTCTTTCAGCCATGCGCCAATGGCTTAGGGGAAAAATATCCGACTGTTGCCAAATCAATCAGGTTTTGATCCTGGCTTGAAGCAAAACTGTCTGTCTGTTGTTGACAATATATATATATATATATGAGAGAGAGAGAGAGAGAGATAGAGAGAGAGATATAGAGAGAGAGATATAGAGAGAGAGATAGGAAGGATTAACTTTCCTTCCCTTTCCATAATTAGTAATGTCAGGGTTATGGTTAGGGAAAATCTCTCTTCTTGACATTGGATATGATATCCTTTCAATGAGTCCATTTCTTGTCTGTACAGTACCACTGTGTGCAAAGCTTCTTAATCAGATGTCAACAGACTGGGAAGACAATTCACCTAATATCCATAACCAGGGCAAGCCTCAAGGTTATTGGCTGGATTTTGAACTAGAGAGGTGATGGTATTAGCCAGATCTACATTGCCCAAGACATGCTATGTATAAATGAACAATGTTTTCTTTCAATTTTTCATGTGCTTTTCAAGAGTGGGGATTAGAGTAAAAAAATACTAAATGCAAATATTGTAAAAAAACTACTGTTTTTGACCTTTTGTAAATAAGTGTTACTTTAATTACAAGCAACAAGTACACATTATGTTTAAAAATCCAATTAATTAATCCTTAATTTTATTAAATGACATTAAAACATATCTCTCCTACAAATATTGGATTTTTAATCGATTTTTAAATTTATTGTTTATATTGGTAGTTTGATGAGTGACAATGTGAATCTCTGAATGTTTTAAAAATGCCAAAAAAGTTTTACAAGTTTACAAACGAAAAATTATTTTTCTTTTAATATGGATTAGCTTTAGTCAAGGTACCTACAACTATTCAATAAAGATGGAGACTACATCATGAAAAAATGCCCAAGACATAATAAAACAAAAAAATTTATTATCAAAAATCAAAATATTTGTTAGAGGGAAGAAAATCAATGGAATTTTTTTTTTTTTTTTATATACGTAACTTTTTTTTGTCTTTATTATCGTTTTTAGAACTTTTGAAATTTGTAAGGGAGATTTGAGCGTTTTTTCTTTTCTTTTTTTTTTTTAGTGCAAAAAAAAACCCTGATCTGGAAATTCTTCATGTTAAAAAAATACGAGGAGAAAATATTTCACGGAATTCATTTAAAATGGTCATTGCAACAACAAAGAAAAAAAAATTGTTATAAAACAAGGGGAGATAATAAAGTATTTATCAACAGTTATTTCCCTTGGTCTGAAAAACAGGAAATGTCTCGTTCTTTGGATTAGTTAAATTTGTTGAATGTTCGAAGTGCTTGTGCAATTAGTCTGAGTTCGAGCCCAAATTAAACCCAAGAAATTAAATACCGAATACTAAAGGAAGGTCGAAACATTCAAAATATCTAATTTATAAATTCTAAACATTTAAAATATCTCGGTGTACAAATCCTTAACAAAGTAAATTTAATAGGATTTATAAGGAAATTGAATGTATAATTGGCTACACTAGGGTCTCTTTTTTTCTCCAACACTGTAAGAACTCATAAAAGCAAAATATTAATAACCTGAGAAGTTGAGTCATATACAGGAGGTCCTTGACTTACATTGGAAATCCATTCTTATGGTGTGACATAACCTGATTTAGGAGCCATAATGAAGGGCAAAAAGTTCCCCCCAAAAATGACACAAACGAGAGATAGTGAATGTAAGCCCAGTCCAATATGTCATATAGTCAGTGAAGTAACAACGCCATCTTTCTCATATAGTGTTGTGTAATAATGTATTATTAGGTCGGTGCAAAAATAATGACGTAATAACGTCGTTTTTTGACATATTTTTTAACGTCAAAAAACGACATTATTACGTCATTATTTTTGCACCAACCTAATATATTCTGGGAGATGGTGCCATAACCGCGAAATATTGTATGTCGGGTCCGATGTAACCCAAGGATCTTCTGTACTTAAATAACCTCATCAGATCTAGATTCACATATGCTTGTCATGCATGATGTCCAACACATTCAGGAACGTCTGAATTGTCATCTATAGACGACCACTTTCTCAGGTCAATAATTAAAAATGTCTTCAAGTCAGTACCCACTGTTATATTCATGTGAGTTCATTTCAAACATCCTCATCGCCACTGTTATATTCCGTGCTAAGGGAATAAATGCATAACACCAGGTGGATACTAGAAGAAAGGTTTATTGTACAAAACCAGTATAATATGAAATACAGTACAGTTATACACACAGGTCAATCGAGTAGAGAGTGTCACTAATTGGAATGTCAGACGTGCTTGCGTTGCCTCACTCTCACTTCCACCCTCTCCCGCCTCTCATAGACGGTGGACTTTATAGGTACTTACTACCTATAATGTAATCATTCATGGGGGTGACTGGTTATTCCATTACATCAGAAAACATCTGGAAGTAAACGTCCAGCAATAGTAGAAAGACTGATAATAGCTGACTTGAGAAGACAATATCCTGAAAAACTGATTTACAACAAAGGTTTAATAAATTTCAGTTGACAATAATGTTAACTGCTTGGACACATGGCTAAGTGATTAGAACATTTGCTTTCTGACCATGAAACCCAGGTTCAAATCTTAGCGTAGTTGATTTGTCAGGAAGGAGACCTTGATGTTATTGGTCTGGAGGAGATGATCCCAGTGTGTGGCACCTTTGGAAAGTGCCTGAAAACCATACTATGAGCTCACCAAAGCCTTGTAAGTTAATTTCGGTAGATGGAACCCTTGGCAGTTGTCAATGATTGTGCTAGCATGAAGTCACAAGTCATCGTGACTGAGGGTTTGAATGTGCTGGCCTTGTTCAGATCATGCTAGTTATTTACACACTCCCAGAAACTGTAACTAAGGTCTGCTCATCATAGTTGCAGTATAAACCACAGGTGGGCTCTGTAGGCATTGAACAAACACATATGCACCTGAGCAGACGTCTGCAACGGGATCAGCTTGCCACCCTGATAGACAGGCATCCTCGGATATGATTGGCTGCACCATTTAGATTTTAGATTTTTTTAACTGTTTTGTCAATGAATGACATATGTTTTCTGTACGGAAAAGTCGCCATTATTTTTGTGGAAGGTTGAGGGAGTGAAAATTTTGGCCTTGTCAAAATATTCAGTTCAATCCACAAGGGAAAAGGAAAGGAAAAGAAGAAAGCAGACAAAGTGTAAATTCAAAATTTTTTATTACAGAAATTGTTGGCATGTTTTTGGGTTTTTTTTGTCCAGTTTTGTCTTATTAAGACAGTTTTCGTACAACAGGAAATAGATGCAGGAATTAAAAGGGGTGGTTGGAATAAGGATATCCAGGGTGGATTTTTCTCCCAAAAAAAGAATAATTGTCCCAGCCCATCTATTTGAAACTGGGGGTTACCCCACTTGACTTTACTAAAAAAAAACGTTGCTAGAGGATGCTCCTTAAATCTATTAATAGAGAATAATATACTTACCCACTCTCTTTCCTCTTCTTACAAGATGTAGTTACATGTGGCAAAAATGTCTCCGCCCACTGGGGTACATTCACCTCCCTCTCAATGTATTACGTGTCTCTCAGGCTTCTATACAAACTTCATACAAACACAAATTCTCTAGTTTAAATGTTTCCTTCTTTTGTTAATGCCCCTATTGTCGTTTATATTGTTTTTATTAATAGATGCATTGTCATTTATTTTATATACTATTTTCTGTTATTCATTTATTACTCAACGCCATTCCTACAAAACCCTCAACATTTAGAATAAATCAATTCTGGAGGCTCTGATTTCATGATGGCAAGTTGTTACAGTTTCAATTTTCTATTGATGTACCCGCTGGTGATTTTTAAGGTTTACATTCTATGTGTACATACTTGTATATATTGCTATTGCCAGCTAAAGTCTCCCCTTTAAAACAGTAATGTCACCAATGTATGTGTAAACTATGTGGGTTACCCCACTTTACTTTGCTAAAAAAAAACAGCGCTAGGGGAAGTTTCTTAAGCATATAAATAGGCAATTCTCACTCATTCTCTTTTTCACTTAGTCAAAATGATGTAGTTGCACATGAGAAAAAAAAGGTGTCCCCCAAACCCCACTACTGAGGAAGATTCACCCCACTTTCAATTACTTTTCTCTCGTACTTCTTCTATTCAAACTTCATACACACAAACACAAATTCTCTTGTTTAAATGTTTTCTTCTTTTATTGTCATTGTATACTTTTTGTTAATACATACATTGTCATTTATCTTATATACTGTCTTGTGTTACTCATTTAGTATTCGGACTCACATTTGAATCCGCAATAATTGTTAAGGGGAAAATATACCAGGAGACGTGTTTTTTTCTACCTAAACACATCTAGCATTCTTGCAACAAAACTCACTGGTAAATGTTTTGTGTTGGCATAGTCCAACAGGACTTGTATTTTTCATGTTATTATCTGCTCAATTCAAGGCCCAAGAGCCACTCAAGATAGAGGGTTACAGAATGTGATTGTTTTAATAATTGTAGATTATGAGGACAGGTAAGATAGATAATAGCTGCCCCTGAACATGAAGAGGTTAAGACTGTAGTGATTGGGGAAGCATCCTCATGGGGGTCTGTTCTTGGGAATAAGCTGTCCAAAGGAAACTTCTTACTAATGGAATACAAAGAAAATAAAGATGGTTTACCCCTCTGTGTACAGGGTATAGTGGGTCTTAGCTGTGAAGGTCTTAACTGGTGGATATAATATAACTTGTCAGGACATTTTCCATGGAAATAGAAATCGAGTAATAAGAGGCTTGTAATGTTGCATCTGAGGAAAGGGGTTGTAAGGTGGAAAATCATTCATCACCCACAAGGCCATGTAAAAGTTTTGAACTCTGTCGAGGCTGGTAAGAGCACATTGGGCAACTCCAGAACAGATATGGCAACAATACCTTCCACTTTTGGACAGATCTGATTTTTAGTCTTATACCACTCTAGAATGGTATAAGAAGCCAACCATTTTTCCATCATCTGTCAACTTGGTGAAGCTAGGACATTCATTTTCAGACTGGGATACATCAGCCCAAATTGTAATGACAACATGGAATACAGCACAAAATTAAAATTTTGATTAACCTATTAACTGCCATTTTTTTTAATGTGCATTTTTGGCCCAGACATGTGTCTTAGAAGTTTATTTATTCCTTATGTGTAATTTCAGTAGTTACCATTGCCATTTTTATAGAAACTAGAGCATCAAATATATGTGTGTATAAAACATCAAAAAATAATATTGATTAGAAATAATGAAAAAATACTTTTCAAAATAGTCATTATTTTTCTACTCGTGAAATGTAAAATTACGACAGAAAGTGTCTTCTTACGGCTAATAATAAAACTTTAAAAGGCTAAGTGTTGTAAAATATACCTGTGCAAATGCAATGTATGTAAGCAATTCAATGTAAATACAAGGAATAACATGTAGTGAGTTTAATTTTAACAGATCCCTAAATGGGGCTCATGGCAGGTAATGGGTTAATTGGTTCATTTTTTACAGCTTATCAACCCTTTGCAGGTTATTTAAAGCCAGAAAATATTTTTAGATTGTAAGAATTTTATAGAGATAATAATGATTTACTGATAACCCATAGCTGGGGTGAGAAGAGGTTGATTCATATCTTTCCCAAGAGTATTTGTGCGTAAGTGAATGTAACAAACCCAACTGGAATTGGAACTCGGCTCTTTAATTAGCAATTCTGAGTCATTATCCATTTCACCACCTGCACATCCAAGTTTACAGCACCTGGTATTTCCAAAGGGTCACCCATCTAAGTACTGACCAGGATCGATGTTGCTTAACTTCATTTTATGTGCAGTTAGTGTTTTGCTTCTATTGCATAAAAATGACTTTTTGATTAGTGTTTTTAGGTAACTAATCAAATGGATAGAGAAACGTTACCAGAGAAATTCTCTTACATCTAAAAAATCTGTATAAATTTTCAGCAAGACATCTATTTTATAGATTTCTTTTTGCCAGTATGCTAAGTTGATTTGAATCTCCTACTCTGGACATAACAAACTGACCATGAAAAGACAATTCAATAGTTATATTAATAATAATAATAAAATTAATTAAGCAAACTTACAATTTTTTCACTTGTTTAAATAATTTGGTACAGTTTTAAGAAAATCTAATTAAACACATTATTTTAACTTGTTTAGGTAATTCCATAAAATTTTTTTCAGATCCATTCAATTAATTTGTAGTAATGTGGAATATCAGATGGCAACAATGCTTATTATTATGAACACTGTAGGTTTTGTAAATTACAATGGAATTTTGACAAGGCAGATATAAATTCTTTCTATACAAACATGAATAAAAAAACATCCTTTATATATAAAAATCCTTATATATAATAATTTTTCAAATTTAAATTAAAAATAAATACAACAGCTGAAATATTAATTAAAATAAGCTTTTAAAAATTGATATGCAAATTAAGTATTACCGCTTATGTTGTAAATACCATCTCTTAGAAATACCATCTTAGTAAATAGCATCTCTTAGTAATATATATAAAGGACTAGATTAGCTGGGGCAATTCAATATGATATAATGGTTAGCAAGCTTGTCTCACTAGATTAATTATGACTGAATAGTGAGTTTGATCCTCACTGGGTACCCCATACAAAAAAGCAATGATTAATAGTCATACTAATGCCAGTGCAATTGATAGTTGCAGGGAACTTGGCTTTTTTTTTACTTTGGATTGAGTGTATGCACTCAAGTTCCCCTCATTAAACCCAAGTGTCACATTCCGTCTTAGTGGTGAGGATGGGGGTAAATAACCACTTCAATGTGATATAATAGTTAGCAAGCTTGTCTCGTTAGAGCAGTTATGACTAAGTAATGAGTGCGATCCTCACTGAGTACTCCACGCTTTTAGCCTTGTGCCACATCTAAGCCATGTTTAGAAAATCATGTGGGAACTTAGATGTGGTGTAATGATTAGTAAGCTCGTCTCACTAGATCAATTACAACTGAGTAGTGGGATCATTCCTCACTGGATGCTCCACACTTTTGACCTTGTGCCACACCTAAGCTACATGTAGAAAATGAACACTTCAACATGGCATAATGGTTAGCAAGTATGTCTTGTTAGATCAATTATGACTAAGTGGTGAGTTTGATACTCACTATGCGCTCCATGCTTTTGGCCTTGTGTCACAACTAAGATATGCTTCAGTGAGTTATGTGCCATGCGTAATGCATGCTTAGGCAATCATGTATCTTTTGATACATGACTGACGAGGCAGATTTTTTCCCGCAGTAGGTTGCCATTTCTTTCTGCAGTAGACCAGTTGCCATCCAATGTTTCAGAACCTGATCTGTCCTGCATTCTACCCACAGCTGGTGGGGAGAAGAAGAGGATTCATACCTTTCCCAAGGGTATTAACACATAAGTGAATGGATCTGACTGGAATTCGAACTTAGAAAATGATTTGGGCACTTCAACATGGTGTAATGGTTAACAAGTTTGTCTCGCAAGATCAATTTCAAATGAATAGTGTGTTCGATACTCACTGGGTGCTCCACACTTCGTGCCTTGTGCCACATCTAAGCTGAGATCAAAGTGAGTGTCTGCTCTTCATCCTTTGTTGTGTTTCTATCTTTGAACAGTTCATGGAAAAGCTTCAAGGGATGCCTGGTATTGGGGATACCAACCCTTCAGCAGCACCCACTCTCATTGCACCGAGGAAGGAGGGTCGGTGAAATACCAACACCAGTGTAACAGTGCTTGTGGGGACTAAAAATTTCTTTGTCATGAGCATGGGCACCTCACATTAAAACGTACCTGTATCATATGTAAAGATAGAGCAATGGCAGGAGGAGTCAGGTACATTCTGGAAGGTACAGAGAGTCAAGCACTTTTTCAGTACCTTTAGCGATGGATCATGTATACGAGTTTCACTTGGTGTGCTTGACTTCCAGTAGACCCTAAGGGCAAGGAACCTCATTGTGAGTACAACAATTCATCATGACTAGAGAAAACAGAGGTCTGCTCTGTGATAAGCCAACATTACGAGCTTGGTTTTGGAGGTATCAAATATTACAAATCAGTTCCTCTCACATTGAGGTTTATAGGCATGGCACATAGAAACACTAGTTTTTGTTCAATCATCAAAGTTAAGCAACATCAAGCCTGGTCAGTAGATGAGTGACCACTTGGGAATATCAGGTGCTATAAGTTTGGATATGTGAATGATATAATGGAACTGGAGAGAACTGGAAATTGGCATTCTGATTTCCAATTCCAGTCAGGTTTGTTATATTCACCCTTGGGAATGGTATGAATCCACCTCTGCTCCAACTGCCACCCCTCACCAAGCTGTGGAACTAGAGAATGTAGGTTGTCTGAAAATATCAAGAAGCTAGTAACATTTTTGCCTGTGGGAATGAGGTTGTAGCAGGTGGATAATAATTCCTTCCCTACAAAACTGCATAAATGCTTTTGAACTTCAAAAACCAGAAAGTAATGCAATTTTCTATTTTTGGGCTGATCTGACTTTGCAGAGCATGGCAGAAGTGTGGGACTTAATGGAATGGCATAAGGACAAAGCTATTTTTTTTCCCATCACCTTTACTCATGGATCTTAAATATGTTTCACTTGGTCTGTAGTGAGCTCGATTCCCAGTAGACCTTCAGGGCAAGGAACCTCACTGTGAGTACAACCATTCATCATGACTAGAGAAAAAAGGGTTTACCCTGTGATGAGCCAACATTACGAGCTTGGTTTTGTAGGTATCGAATATTACCAATCAGTTCCTCCCACATTGAAGCTTACAGCTATTAATATAGAAATACTGTTTCTTGTCTGGTCAACAAAGTTAAGCAACGTCAAGCCTGGTCAGTAACAAAATGGGTGACTGCTTGGGAATACACTCCGGCCTTCTTCAGAATCTGTCTGTATATCTGATATGAGGTATTGTAGCTATTTACACTATTTACATCATTCGGACTGTTGTCCTCATCTTTATTGTCATATTCACAACATTTTGGCTGTTGTACACTCTGGCCTTCTTCAGAATCTGTCTATATCTCTGAAATGAGGTATTGTAACTATTGACATTATTCAGACTGTTGTCCTGATCTTTATTGCCATATTCATGACATTTTGGCTGTTGGATGCTCTGATGTTCTTCAGGTGATATATGACAGAAATCCAAACGAAACCCTTTATTTCATCCACTGGGGTAGATTGTTCTAGTTCCACATGCCATGTCTCTTCTTGATATCTCTGTTTCAGTTATTAGTAACTTTTAGCAAATCAACTCTCCAAGTTTTTGTTCACCTCTGCTGTGGCCAGGAATTGAAATCACAACTCTTTGGGTCAAGTCACTAGATTACTTCAACCAACGCTTTTATCCACTATAAAAATTCTTTTATCCAATGTAAAACGTGTAAATGGTATGAAAATTTGTTTGGAAGATTATGAAGCAGCAAACTTCTAAATCAGACGGACCTAAAATATTTGGACAACAACTACTGAAAACTAAAATCTTCTGGTACAAGTGGTAAATACATGCAGACCCCAATCACTAAACAATTAGCAGAGTACTTTTTGAAAAGACAAAGGAATAATTATCACATTTACCATCCCCCACTAACCCTAACAGCCATGACCGTCCCAGTTTTAATTTGTACCTTCTTTTTTTTTTGTTCTATCTTTTTTTTTTTTTTTCCCCCTTCTTTTCAGTAATTGGACATTACCCGTCCACCCCACTGCTACCATCCCCCAGTGATGAAGAGAGAATGTATGACTTTATTTGGTCATTGTGAAGAAGCTGACCTCATTGTAACAACTGAGGAAGGGCAAGAACATACAGACACACAGATGTTTATAGACACATATATAGATATTCATACATGCATGTAAATATATGCATGTGATTATTAAACAATCTATGCACCTACACACACAATGAACATACACATATAAAACAATATATTTATATAAATTAAACTATATAATTATGTAAATATATATATACACTTAATTTTATATATATATATAAACATATATGTGTATGTATACACGATATACAGTTGCAGATACACACACTCAAACATAAAACAATATATTTACATATTTTTTAAACTGCATAATTATGAATACTTTTAATTTTTGTATGTATATATATATATATGTGTGTGTGTGTACATACATACATGATGTACAACTCTCCTGTTACAATATACATACATATATATATATATATATATATATATATATATATATATATATATACACTAATAATTACATACATACATACATATGTGAAAATATTGTAGAAAATAGGAAAGAAACTGGTTTGGTAAATAATCCAAAGTTCCTTAGTATTTGTTATTATGTTTAAAAAGTAGTGCTCGATACGAAAGTAGAGCATAAATATAATTATTTATTTAAAAATATGATTCCAACTCGCTACATAAGAGGTCTCATGTTTCAAAACAAGAGCCGAAAACTTCAAAATAATATTTGAATTAACTTGAGTTAAAGTAGGCTCTGTTCCATCTTCAAGCGAAATTTTTTTGGGAATGACTTATTTCTGAAATTTACGAGTTTTAATAGTATGGTCAGAATTGAAATAAAAAATTTCCATGGTAACATCAAGGGCGGATTGTTTAGAATCGGCAGGGGAGGGGTGTTAATAATTTGTAAGAGTTATTTTCATAGATGCCGGGTCAGGGTAAGGTGGGGGTGGCTAAATTTACGACGGAAGAAGTTTTCGCATAGTCTGGCTTGAGCGTCTACGGAGATTTATTTATTTATTTTTATTTTATTCTTTTATTATATCTCTTTATGAAAGGGATTTGTGTATATAAAAAAGCCGTAACGTTTGTTATTTGACGACTTCATAAAGGGTTATCAGTTTTTGTAGGGTATTAAAACTATGTATATGGATTTTTAAAAGGGCTATGGATTTTAAAATTTATTTTATTGTGTGCGTGTTTTTAGCTAGTTATTCAGAGCGTAAGTTCGGTTGTGTCGGCAGGAAACAGTCAATTCTTGCCTGTTGTTTAATAGGGTTTTATTGTTTAGAAGCTTAATAATGTGTGTAGTTTCTCATGGAGGCACAAAGGGCATGGGTCATCCCAAGTTTTGCAAGTTCTAGTCCTGTTAATGATTTTCCATTTTACTTTAGGTGTCCTATTTTTTTCTTTCAGGTGCCAAAAATATTTAGATAGAGAGGTCTGATGTCTTAAGTTTATGTTGTTGAAGGAGCATTTATGCTGCCTCCATCTGGTTTTAAACTAAAGGTATTTTTCGTGGACCCAATGTATATCATATTATTGTTAGGGTTCTCCGTGGATAGTGCATTGGTATACCACAGATTTGATGCAGCACTTATTTTCTAATAGGCAGTCTACCGGGTTTCTACAATCGCATAATTTTTCCCTATCATTATCTGATTTAAGTGTAGAGTTATTAAAACTATTCAGGTAAGGGGGTTTGTTCAGGATTTTATTATTGTGCCTTCTTATTATACCTTCTAGATTTTCAGTGCAGCTGTAACTCAATTTTAGTATGTTCTTATTGAACACTTTTTTTAAGCCTACTTTTGGTGGGGAAGTGTTTATCGATTAAAGCTAAGAACTTCTGTCCTAGTTTAATACTAACCATTTGGTTGAACGGAGATGTATACCAAATGATGTTTCTTTTCCTGTTTTTTTTTTTTCTTTTGGTTATTGCAATTGTCCCTATATTTAATGTTAGCATTTTTATAACCACTACTTTTTAGGGCAGTGTTATAGAAGTCGTTATGTTGGTGGAATATTTCTTTGTTAGCGGAGTTACTGCTAATTCTATTTTCTATTGATGAGGGTATATGTTTAATTGTGGATGGAGGGTGGTTTGACTTCGGATGTATATATAAGGGGTTAGCATTTGGTTTTCTATAAGGTTGGTACGTGTTGCTCGGTAAGTCTAGGGTTACGTCGAGGAAGTTTACCTTTTTCAATTTAGAAGAGACGGTTATCTTTAAGTTTAGATTTTTAAATTCACCAAACATAATTTTACGGATCTTCTCTATCTTAAAGCTAGTGGAACTCCTCACCACCATGAGCCCGTCATCTCTATACAGTCCGATGTCCTGGATATCAATCTCGCGGTGTGCCGTTAGGTTGTACAATATTAAAAGACCAACCAAGTCAGAAGACTCTGCAGAGTCTAGTGATTCCATAGTGATGTCAAACAGGTCGTTATTGTTTTTTATCCATTACTCCCCATTATGAATGAGGACGGATTTTTTTGCGCTGAGGATTATGTTGGTTTCTTCCTTTGTCAGGTTAGAATATACAGCAGCAAAGTCCAGGGCAGTCGTAAAAAGATCCTTCGAAATTGATGGGTAGTAGTCCACGATATCGAACTGTAGTAAGGTGCAATTTGTTTTATCGTCAATATTGTTGAACCAATTGATGACATCTTTAGTATTGATCCATAATTTTAATTTGAGTTGTTTTTTTATTTGGTAAGTAATTTTTTTCAGGATCCTTTTGCTGATCTTTCCTATATCGGGTCGGGTAGGGTTAATTATCCTAGTGGTCGGGTTTTCCAGAAAGTCAGGCTTATGGTCCTTAATGTGTTCGTAACATTCCTTTTCTGCAAGTTTGCCTACTCTATCGCTAACTTTAAATTTATCAGTTATTTTTTTACTTGCTCTGTTTTATGCTGTCAACCATGTTTATGTTGTTGTTGCAAGCTTTTTTATAAGTCCTTGTTAAGTTTTTTTTAATTAAGTTTTTGTAGTCATCAACAGCCAATTTGTAGAAGTTGCCGGTTTTGTCCGACTTAACTAATATTTTGTCACAATCATTAATGCTTTTAACTATTTGGTCTAGCTGTTTTTGGAAGTGGTCTTTCTTATTTTGAAAGGAGATGTTGTTGATAAGGTTGTGTAGGTCTTTTTCAAATTCGTATAGTTGTTTGTTGAATGGTGCGACTCTTTTACTTTTAAAGCCGTAAACTTCGCGTTCTTTATCGGTTGAGTTATTCCCACGAAAGTAGAAGTATGCCTTCCATCTCATCCTTCTGATTAATTCCTCTATTTTTTGCAAAAGTTTAACGAAATAATTCCGTTTGTTTGTATGTGGAATTGACTGTTTTCTGCCGACACAACCGAACTTACGCTCTGAATAACTAGCTAAAAACACGCACACAATAAAATAAATTTTAAAATCCATAGCCCATATACATAGTTTTAAAATAGTAATACCCTACAAAAACTGATAACCCTTTTATGAAGTCGTCAAATAACAAACGTTACGGCTTTTTTATATACACAAATCCCTTTCATAAAGAGATATAATAAAAGAATAAAATAAAAATAAATAAATAAATCTCCGTAGACGCTCAAGCCAGACTATGCGAAAACTTCTTCCGTCGTAAATTTAGCCACCCCCACCTTACCCTGACCCGGCATCTATGAAAATATCGCTATACTGATACAAATTATTAACACCCCTCCTCTGCCGATTCTAAACAATCCGCCCTTGATGTTACCATGGAAATTTTTTATTTCAATTCTGACCATACTATTAAAACTCGTAAATTTCAGAAATAAGTCATTCCCAAAAAAATTTCGCTTGAAGATGGAACAGAGCCTACTTTAACTCAAGTTAATTCAAATATTATTTTGAAGTTTTCGGCTCTTGTTTTGAAACATGAGACCTCTTATGTAGCGAGTTGGAATCATATTTTTAAATAAATAATTATATATATATATGTGTGTGTGTGAATACATGATATACTGCTGCTATATATACATGCACACATATGAAACAATATATTTATATATTTTTAAACTAATATATAATTATGTAATACATTTAATTTTTATACATATATATATACATATATATGTATGTCACTATAGACATTATATATATATGTGTGTGTCACTATAAACTTTTAATATATATATAATATGTATTAATGTATATGTGTGTATATATATATATATATATATATATATATATATATATATATATATATATACACCACTATAAATGTTATATATATATATGTATCACTATAAATATATGAACTAATATAAGGCTAGAATGACATAAGGCAACAATAGTAGGGCACATGGTGAGGATCAAAATCAGTAGAGCAAGAATAATCCGCAAGATGTGCCCTCCTAACCATGGGTAGTTTTTTTGAATAAGTATAAATTATATATCATCTGTATATATATATATATATATATATATATATATATATATAAAAGTGAACATAGAAGTCAACACTTAGAGACGACAGTCCGTTTCATGCTAACGTGGCCTGACGATTGCATATAGCATGAAACAGACTGTCGCCTCTAAGTGTTGACTTCTATGTTCACTTTTATATTTACACACGCTCTATCTCTGATATTGAGCACTTTATTCCATAAATATAGCACACCTTAAGACTATATTTCTTCATATATATATATATATATATATATATATATATATATATATATATATATATATATTAATTTATTTTAGATATATGTTCTTATATATGCTCTGGAAGGAGTTGTCAGTGATGTAAATTGACTTGATTCATCAGGGAGTTTTGGGTCAGCATCATACATCCCATCACCAAACAAAACCAATCAGGGGAGATCAATCCCTGATTCCCACTCGCAATCAAATGCTAACATATATATATATATATATATATATATATATGTTATAGGAGGCACGGTGTAGTAATGGATAGCGGCTTGGATTAAGGAATCAGAGAGCCGAGTTCGAATTCCAGTCGAATTCATTACATTCACTTACGTGCTAATACCCTTGGGAAAGGTGTGAATCCTCTTTTCCCTCCAGCTATGGATAAATAGCAGGACAGAATGGGTTCTATAGACTTGGATGGCAACTGGTCTAGGAGAAGGACAACTCTGAATTCAAAACCTGCGGAGGGTCGTTTGGGGACCTTGTGGCACTTAGTGCACCAGATCTCTGTATTCAGCCCTTCAAAAAGTGTGGATGGTCCGGCATGAAACCTTCACCACTATAATCAAATCTCATGTGCTGTTGTCGGACTGTCGGTTTCCTAGGAACTGATCTGCTTGACCCTCATACGTCGAATTTGACGGGAGAGTAAAGTATATATATATAGATATATATATATATATATATATATATATATATATATATATATATATATATATATATATATATATATATATATAAAATAAATTCTAAAGCGCCAGGAATTACCTACCTAGGTTTCATCTAAATGGATCTTCAGGGTGTAGCTGGCTAAAGAGGAAATGACACGGACCATATTTATTGATAAAATGATGGTCGGATTTAAATTAGAGATACAAACAAACCTAAAAGTAATTGATTATTTAGACATTTCACTCAACTTACGAAATGGCACAATTTCTCCATTTAGGAAAAGCAATCAACAACCCTGTCACATCAACGTAGGTTCAAACCACACAAAGCACTTTTTAAAACGGAATTTTAGATTATCTACTAATTCAACCAGTGCCAAAATTTTTAATCAAAATAGACAAGATTATGAAAGTGTCTTGAAAAATAGTGGACATAAAACTAAATTAATGTATATAGATACTTATAATTCCCTCAACATGTAAAGTAAAAGGAAAAATTGGGCTGGAAAGATATGATTCAATCCTCCATATAACTAAAATAGGTAAAATATTTTTTAAATTATTAAGGAAGAATTTCCTTCCGTTCAACATATTGAATAAAATTTTCAACAGAAATGATATTAAATTAAGCTATAGTTGTATGCCTAGTATGGCTAACTTAATAAATATAACAGGAAAAAAAATATAAACAAACCACACTCCAACCGCCGCAAAATGTAACTGCAGAAATAAGGATACCTGCCCACTTAAGGGAAAGTGCCAACAGAAATATATAGTTTACAAGGATGAAATACATAGAAACAAATCTAACAATGGTAATAAGAACAATAAAATTTGCATAAGATCCACCCAAGGTAATTATAAACCCAGCACTAGCCTGTCTACATTTTTATGGAATATTAAACAAGATGGAACAAATCCCCATTTTAAAATGGGAAATAATAAAAAATATGTCACAAGTATAAAGCAGGTAACAAATATTGTTTATTATGTATGGAGGAAAACTTAGCAATAGCTACCTTCAATAAGCCAAAAAAATTATTAAACCAAAAATCTAAAATAGGTACGAGCATAAGAAATCCCGGTTATTGGAAAAGAAGATTTTGTTTTTAATTCGTTTTTTCTTCTTTTGTCACATGGCTTGATGCTATTTTACACTTATGCTAATTTTAGTTTTTAGTGTTGGTTTTATCAATAAATATGTTCCATGTCATTTCCTCTTTAGCCAGCTATACCCTGAAGATCCATTTAGGTGAAACCTAGGTAGGTAATTCCTGGCTCTTTAGAATTTATTTTATTTACCTTTGCTCTACTTAGTGTATAGAGCATTCTACATTTTATTTTGGTTACTCGCTTGGTATTTTTTCTTGGACTGGAAATTTAAGCCACTGGACAAATTTTTTCGACTTGTTCAGATGTTTCTAGTTCTTTCTTTTGTTTTTCTCAATTTTTCCTCAGATACCAATTTATTTTGATATACTTGCAAATTGTACCATCCAGGGGTTACTGGACGTGAATGAGTTAGAAACAGGAATAATTGCAAGAACAGAGTAAGACTAATCAGGAGGACAGTAGATAATGATTGACATTGCATTGAAAGCATGGAGCCGGAAGGAAGTTCCAAAAGTGAGAAGGGCATAAAAAGAAACTATGTGAATTGGTGAGACCTAGTCAACAGTCTGCACTTAAATTCAAAGAGTCAAGGCACCATAGGGAAGAGCTCAACCCAAAAATTACCATGAAAGTATTTATAGAAAAGGCAAAGGGAGGCAACCTTACAACAGTGAGAAAGTGACTGAAGCCAAGATGCCAGATCAGGACAGCTAATATTGCCGATTCTTCTTTGGATTGTATCAAGAAGCTCAAGGTAAATAGCAGAGGAACAGGACCATATGTGGCATCAATATTCTAAGCATGGAGAAATGGCAGATTATATATATATATATATATATATATATATATATATATATATATATATATATATATATAAAAGGGAACATTTAAGTCAACACTCAGAGGTGACAGGCTGTTTCATGCTAGGTGCAATCGTCAGGCGACAAAGGTTGGATTTCATCTTCATATATAAATATATATATATATATATATATATATATATAGATAGATAGATACCTGATGTAACAGCAAAATTGTTCAATTGTTAGATTAAGCTTTGAACTATTGTATCTTAGAAATGATTAAAGATAACTTACTGGAATTCTTTACTGGAATTCTAACACTATTGGACTCTACTTTGAACAATAAGAATGTATTTTGTTCTAAGTTGAAATGATGATCCCTCTTCCTGTTGTGACCGCCTGATCCAATTCTCTCTACAGTTCCCTATTTTTTAAACTTATTCACCGTTCTCTTGATGGTTCTACAATGGACTTTGAAAATGGAAGCCAGAGTATGAATGTTGGTACCATTTCTGAAGGCCTGAATGATCTTTTTTGTCTCACCATTGCTCAGTGCGGCTGACACAAAATTATTTCAACCTGTTCTCTTTCTAGCTTAATAAGTCAAAGGGTTTTTCAGTGATTCTTACAACAAATGGTATCAAGATGGCTAAACGTCTTATCTGAAAACCTGAAAAAAAGAAACTCAATTATTAGGTTGGTGCAAAAATAATGACGTAATAATGTCGTTTTTTGACATTAAAAATACGTCAAAAAACGACATTATTACGTCATTATTTTTGCACCAACCTAATAGTTTAGTGTTTTCATTTTTCTTTTTTTTTTTTTTTAGATATTAAACATTTGATGGGATGGACAATTATCCCATGCAGTTACATGATTTGGACAATTTTGCTGTTACACCCGGTATATACAGGGGGTGATGGGTAAATTGTATAAATTACGTAAAAATGAAAATAACAGACAACTGAGTCTCCTGCAACTCTTCTGGACGATCTCCTTGTTTAAGTTGGTGAATGCTGCCATAATCCTTGCCTTCAGTTCATCTTTGGCATTACAAGGAATCTTGTTGATCTCTCACTCAACTGCGCCCCAGATATAATAATCAAGGGGTGGGGGCTGTAGTCTGGGGAGTTAGGGGTGATGTGGTCACAGGAATTGTCCGACGGCCATGACTGGGTTCTCCTCCTCTTCCTCCTCTCTCTCTCTCTCTCTATATATATATATATATATATATATACATATATATCATACATATATATAGTCATCCACAGACTGTTTCGTTGTATCACAGCTCTTCAGTGTGGCTAAATGTCCGATTGCTTTAAGCCGAGATCAAAACTCGACCGATTTGGCATCAGTCAGAGATCCTACCCCTTTCCCAGAATAATTCTGAAGATAAGACAAATTTGTTTAAAAAATGAAAATTGGAAAAACATCTTTATTTTTTGCCGATGTGTTTCGTCTTCCGACTTTATCAAGTCAAACAATCATAGCGAAATATTTTTGTTGTCATAGTTACATCCAATCCAAAATTTAAAAAAGAGAGACGCTCCTGCATAAGCCTCTTTCTGGCTAATGGTAACTTCCTTTATACAAATATAACTTTATATATCGTCTTATCCACAGAAATATTCTGGGAGATTTTACTATATTATCGGTATGAAAAACAAAAACAAAACAAAAAAAAAAGCTTCTTCTTAGTATAAGTTACGATTAGCCAGAAAAAGGCTTACGCAGGAGAATTTCTCTTTTTTGAATTTTGTATTTAATGCAACTATGACAACAAAAACATTTCGCTTGTTTGCCTTGATAAAGTCAGAAGACGAAACACGTCGGCAAAAACTAAGATTTTTTTTCCAATTGTCATGTATATATATATATATATATATATATATATATATATATATATATATATATATATGCAAAAAGCACACACACACACAAACACACACACACACACACATATATATAATTTTGTGTGCGTGTAACAATTGAGGAGCATTGTGCAAAATTTTGAGACGGACAGAAGTCAAGACCCCTATTCGCGTCCACACACAAAAAGTTACCGTGCTGATAAAGTACAAAGAGACTCCCCACCCAAACAACGGCGACACAGTTCATAGTAAGAACTAAATTCTAACTATCTATTGTATCCCTTGTTACTACTAAGCGCACACCCACCCACCCAAATTCAAGTTATATTTGTTTTTGAAAAGAAAAAAAGAAACATGTAGCATCATTTCACTGTTTCTCACATACGTACATAAATTTATTTATTTATTTCTAAATATTTAAAACAAATATTCAACACAACTAATGTTGCTCGTAACTCGTCTGTTTCTCATAATTTTTTTTTAATAAAAGTTCTTTTTCTCTTTTCAAAAACAAATATAACTTGAATTTAGGTGGGGGAGTCATCGTTATTTTGCACGCTTCCCCTCAATTTTTACACAATAATACATATATAAAATAATATTTTTTCCTCTAAACAAAGTTTGTTCGGAGGAAAAAAATAGCCATTATTACCTTCCCAGACCAAAATAAATTACTAAATAAACGATCTGGGCTGATCTTAAAATGCAGACACGAAAACAAATTTTACTACATCACTTAAAAATCGAAAACTGAAATGAATAAATTCAAATAAACAAAATAATGTAAAAAAAAGTAAAATAAATTAACCCAAACATATAATAAACAAATTAACAAACCACTCCCGTTAGAGTAGACAAAATAGAATAAATAAAAATAAAATACATAAAAAACAAGTAAAAATAATCAACCCAAATAAATAAATAAAGTAAATAATATTAAACAAATTAACAAACCAACCCCGCCAAAATAACCGTTATAATAGAATACATTACAACAACCAAGCCAAAAATTGGACGTAAAAATAAATATAACTGCGATATAACGATAAAAAAAACATTAATACGTTACTCAAAAATCGAAAAGCAAATAGAGTAAATAAAAATATATAAAATAAAAAATAAGTAAATAAATAAAAAACAAATAAATTAATCCAAATAAATAAATAAATGAACAAATTAACAATTCGCCCCCGCTAAAATAACCGTTAGAACTAATAAAAAATAAGCATAAATAAGCAAAAACAATTAAAAATAATAAATCCAAATAAATAAATTAAAAACTGTCCCCTGCCAAAATAACAGAATAGACTACGGCAAGCAATCTAAACATTGGATGAATAAATAGCTTTAATTATCTTCCCAGACCAAGACTATTAAATAAGCGACCTAAGCAAATCCCCGTCCCCCAATTTTTTTTTACTACGTTAATGAAACATCAAAAACCGAAAAGAATAAATAATACAAAATGAAAATGAAAAACAAATAAAATAAATTAACCCAAACAAATAAATAAATAAACAAACAAGCCACTCCCGCAAAATAACCGCCAGAATAGATTACCCACAATGCACCACTGACCCATATATATACATAGTCGAGGAAAAATCTAACATTCGCAGCTTGACGACTGCGCCTAGCATGAAACAGCCTGTCGCCTCTGAGTGTTCATTTCAATGTTCACTTTTATATTTATATTAACATACGCTCTCTGATATTGAGCACTTTATCCCATAAATATAGCACACCTTAGTACTATATTTCTTCATATATATATATATATATATATATATATATATTTAATAAAGAGGCTGAAGCCGACTGTTTCTAACCAAATTAAACTCTGTCCATCCCTTTCTTAAATTTACCGTAGAAAAGGGAGTCAAATTCTTGTCTTTCCTTTTTAGATGTTCTTGTTCATAGGATTAGTGACAAGTTTGTGACTTCTGTATTTAGGAAGGCTACTACGCGTTGGGACTCTTTTTGTCCCAGACAACGAAAGGTTAATTTGATTAAGACCTTATTTCATAGGGCACTTATGATTTGTTCTGATAGCTTTCTCTGCGGTGAAATTGATTTTATTAAGATGACATTTTCAAAAAACGAATATCCTTTGGATGTTTTGGATTCTGTTATCGATAATGTCATCAATAAATCTCATAGGGTTAAGCCGCATTTTGTTGAAAAATGTCCAGTTTATTTGCGTCTTCCCTATATCGGTACAGAGGGTGAGACTATCTAGACGAATTTCCCGTATGATCAATAGCTGTTATTTTTCGGCTAATGTTCGGGTAATATTTGTTACCCGTCCTGCTTTCTCTTCCATTCGTAAGGATGCCCCAAAACCCATCAAATTCAGTGATTTATCAATATAAGTGTTGTTGTGGACTCGACTACACAGGGAGGACGTCTCAACGTTTGGATTTGAGAATAAAACAACACTTACCACCCAGGATTTTGAATCCGGATGCCAGGAAAAGCCAACTAACCAATACTTCTGGCTCTGCTATTGCAGATCATGTAATAACCAGCAGGAATTATGTCTTTGATTTTCGGGTGGACCGTTTTTCGATTTTATCTAGGTCCCATTCTTCATATCACCTCAAGGTCCTAAAGTCCTTGTATATCAGATCCCATTGGAATGCTTACTGGGTCTGAATGTTATTGGACTAGATTTCTTGAAATTCATTTTTTCCCTTCCATTCGTTATATTAATTTAATTTACACGCTTATATATTTTTTATATTCCAGAAATTAAACTTGATAAATCCTGGGACGAAACCGGTTGTTCTTTTTGAGGTTTTTAAAAGGACATATAAATTTTGCTTATTCCTAGCTATCGTTAAATTTTGTACCACAAAAAACTTTATATATATATATATATATATATATATATATATATATATATATATATATATATATATATATATGCATTTGGGCAGCATTCATTCTTTTATACAAGCTTCATTAAAGACAGCTGACAGGGTAATCTGGTTAAACTTGTGTTCATATAAGTCTTTTAAAAAATCAAATTCATTTATAATTATATTGGGCATACCACTACATGCTGCTTATCAAGGCAGTTCTTTGGCCATAGCTTAATTAGGACTCATGTAAACACATTCGCAACATACTCGTAGAAAATACAAGTTTAATAGCGTCATCCATATATAAAAAAAGACTAAAAATAATGGAAGCATTGATAACAAAAAGAAAAAGCCAACACTTAGTAACATCAACTATGAACATGGCCACAATGTGCTGACCGTGTTTGAAAAAATTATTTTTCCATAACTCTAGATACATGAATAAAAGTCTACACATTCAGTTAAAAATAAAAACACACTGTTAGTAATGGCAAAAAGAATAGGCAAAAGCACTTGGACATACAGAACATACGGACAATTTTTACACGCTTTATGTCCAGAAAAGTATCATGTGTCCTTAAGTGGATAAAGGCGTTGGTTAGATCCAGTGACAGGACTCATATCCTGGTTAAGGCGGTGGCGAACTTGGAGAGGTGAATTAACAGGAGATAACTGATAACTGACATCCATTAGACATGGCACGTGGAACTAGAACAGTCTACACCAGCGAACGAAATAAAGGGTTCAGTTCGACATTCCAACCACCTGAAGAAGGTCGGAACGTACAACGACCGAAACGTTGTGATAAATATGGCAAAAACAGATTAGGACTATAGTCCGAATAATGTAAATAGTGTACATAATACCTCATCTCAGAAATATAGATAGAAAATGTTGAATGGCAGTACCTTTTCAGTCTTCTTTAATAAAACTATTGCCCCACCCTCCCGCACTAATGAAAATTATGAAATAATATTGCTGTATGGCAATTCTCATGTTTTTTTTTCTTAGTCTGACATTTAATAGAACCACCCTTTGAAAATGCATTATTAAGAAGTACAACGTTGAGAATAAATTAAGATCTGGCAGAAAATGGTTAATTTCTGAGAGGATGGAAAGGAATATTAGAAATGTCTTGAAGAATCATCACTTAACGACAAAAGACATTGCTAATGATATAAATAAATCAGGGTTGAAGACGACAGTCACTAGATATTTTCATCGAGCAGAACTTTGAGTTTGTCGCCCAAGGAAAACTCCCTTACTTGAGGCTAAACACCTAAAATGCAGATTAGCTTATACTAGAAGCCATCTAGAACATGGGAGTAAATATTGGAACCCTGTTTTATGGTCAGCTGAAACCAAACTAGAATTATTTGGTCACATGAACTCCCGTTGTGTATGGGGGAAAGTGAATGAAGCTTACAAGCCAAAAAAAAAAAAATACCCACTACAATTAAGCACAGTGGTGGGAGCATTCTGCTCTGGGGAGGTTTTGCTGCATCTGGACCAGGAGAACTAGTGAGAGTACAGGGTATCATGGATAAAGAGCAGTATTTGGCTTTTCTTAAAAATAAAGTGAACAAAAGCTGTCTTAGAGGCATCACTGGACGTTCCAACATGACAATGACTCCAAACACACGGCACAAATCGTTACAAAATACTTAGATGACAGCAAAGTTAAGGCATTGGTGCAACCCACAAAAGTCCTGACCTAAACCCCATTGAAAATTTATGTGTATATTTGAAGAAAAATTAAGACAAAGAAGTCCTTGGAATTTGGAGAGACTAGAAGCTATTGCCAAGGAAGAATGGAGCAAAATACCCATCAGTGTGAGTGGTGATCTTGTAAGGAATTATCAAAGAATGGTTAAAGGCAATAATGAAGAATACATGTTGCACAATTGATTATTGACAAGAGACGACCAAGAATTTTATCCTATCTTAAATTTATTTTGTTGTCTTTTTCTATTATTGTTTGACATTAAAATAAAAATTTTGATATGGGCATCACTGCACATTCTTTTAAATCCATTATTTTATCATCTGTGAAAAAATACACATGAAGTTTCCATGAAACAAGATCTAGCTACATTGACTGAATCTTAGTTAAGCACGTCAACATATGCCCCATAGGTTGTCCAATTTTTCATTCGACATTTTTTACGGACCATATGGCTTGTTAAAAGATTTTTTCCTGGGAGAGAATGGGGAAAAAGAGAAAATCCAACCTTTTATCCAGAATCTTAAAAAAAAAAAAAAAAAGAAGGCTCATACAGCAGCAAACAAAACTCAAAACTATTACGCAAAATTTGAAAAGTACAAACATTTATTATACAAATTACAAATTTTACAAAAACGCTTGCACAAAAATTTCTTTTCATTCACTTTATCATGAACAAGAAAAATAACAACACTATAGAAATAAATGTTTTTAAAAAAAAGTTTTACAATGGCTTTAAAAAAAGTTTTACAATGATTTTTCAAATCATAAAAGGAAAAAACTTTGAGAAAATAATACGAAAACTGGAAGAAATAACTATTTAGAAAAAAAAGGTCTACACATTTAATAGATAAACGAACAATACTTGATGGTTTTCAAAATAGAGTCTCTGGGAGGTTTAACGATATTTTTGTAATGTTCGGTTTTCTTTCTGCTTCACATCCACATGTTTCTTTTGCTTTTCCTTTTCCCACTAGAATATCCGTGAAGTTTTATGTTAATGTGAAATGTCTTTCGTCGGCGTAGTTTTTAAGAATGTCAAAACCTTTCTACCCTTTGCTCTGTTGGCGATTTTGATACGAGGAAGCCTAAACCCTTTCTCAAGCCAGCCTGCTACGTTTCTTCTGTGTGATTTTACACTTCCTTCTGCAGTATCCAGCCAGCCAGCCTGTTTCGTTTTTTTTTTTTTTTTCTGCGTGATGTTTCACTCCATTCTGCAGTAGCCAGACGGCCTTGTCTCTTCCGACGTCTAACTACCTTCTGCTGCTATCCGCTGACCCGTGTTTTTATCTATTAGGTTGGTGCAAAAATAATGACGTAATAATGTCGTTTTTTGACGTATTTTTTAACGTCAAAAACGACATTATTACGTCATTATTTTTGCACCAACTTAATACTTTCAAACGTACCTCAACTTTAACTTCATGATGGTATAAGGCACCCTTTTCATTGGACAAAAATACCAGAGTATTATATTTGTTTCGAATTTGAAAAAAGAGATGGATCCCCAACAGTTCACCATGAGTTATTTTGGCGGTCCTTTTTAGAGCCAATTCTAAATAAGAAAAAAAACTTTTACACATAAATGAAACAATTTTTAACAAACCTTTTGGCTTTCTTTTTATACACTTCTCACAAAAGTAAGTGTAGAAGATAAACTGTCTATTTAACATTTATTTATTCACACTTTTAAATTATTATTTTTAACTATTTGATAAACAAGAAATTATAATGTAGATATAAATGACGGACCAATTCTATATTACAATCAATATATAAATTGATCCCTCACTTTGTGGCCACGTTAGTTCCTATACATTCATATTCCAGTGAATGTAAATAAATCTAAAAGACATGCTTGTATAGCTAATCAGTATTTCATTGATTGATTGATTGATTCTTTCGTTTTCTACAGCTTATCATCAACCAAGAAATTATAAGTGGATATAAAGTGGGGGATCAATTCTATATTACAATCAATATATAAAATGATCCCTCACTTGGTGGCCACGGTAGTTTCTATACATTTATATTCCAGAGAATGTAAATAAATCTAAAAGACATGCCTGTGTAGCTAATCAGTATTTGATTGATTCGTTTTCTACGGCTTATCAACCCTTTACAGGTTATTTAAAGCCGAGATGGATTCATAATTTTCCCAATGATATTTGTACGTAAATGAATATAACGGTTAACAATACCTAACCATTATTCAGTACATCACCCGGACATCCAAGCTTACAGCTTCCCAAGTAGTCACCCATTTAGGTGATGACCAGGCTCGACGTTGCTTAACTTCGATGATCGTATACGGATCGGTGTTTCAACGTGATGTGTCCGTAAGCCCAAATGGTGGAAAATGTTTGAAATCTTGTATCAGGTTGTTTGCTGTTGATTTTAGTCGAAGGCTCAACGCAGATAGATCAGCAATGCAATCGGCATGCTAACCTACAGTAGATAGGAAGATAGTGGGAAAGAAGTCATAGAACCGGCCTCCTTGCTTATCAAGAAAGATCAAGCTCTGGTAGAGCGAGGTTAAAAAGGTTCTTTTCCGATGTGAAAAATATGATCAACTGCGTGCAAAAGAAGTTCGAAATGCAACTGATCAACTGAGCTAATGTCAAATTATTAGGTTGGTGCAAAAATAATATCGTTTTTTGATGTTAAAAAATACGTCAAAAACCGATATTATTTTTGCACCAACCTAATACCGGAGAGACGAACCGTGAATCCAAATGTAAGAATTTTTAGAATTATTCTAAGTATCTGTTCACTAGGTAGCCCGGTTTGAACCCGGCTCAGTTCGACGGCTATTTAGCCGATTTTTTTTAACTCCCTATTTGTTTTTGTACAACTAACCTGAAGATTTTTATCAACTTTGCTAATTTCGTTTAATTTTTTCAATTGATAATTTCGGTATTAATCCTGTCAAAAAGGCAGTAAATGATTTTTATTGCATGCTAAATGTTAAATAATGACTTTGCGTGGACGAGACTGTTCACATTCGCCAGTTTTCCCAATGGCAATAGGTCAAGTTCAGAAATATCATTATCCTGTTCACATAAGCAAAGTTTGAAGGAAATACAGTGTAACCCGGATATAAGAGAGATTTTATCTGGTCCCAAATTAGAGCCTGTGTTAGACCAAACCCGGATATAAGAGACTCCTTATCCGGTCCCGACAACTCTCTTATATCCGGGTTACACTGTATTAGCCATTTTTCATAATTTCTAGGCGTCAGCAAATATAAAATAACAGTTGTGACCCAAGGACAAAAATCATGTTACACAATGTTGTTATTTCTTTGATTGCATTTTTGGATAATTATATTTATTTGGAATTCTTTCAATTTCTTCCGCAGTTACCGGATTTTTCTGTATTAGAATTTATTTGTTTTTGTACACCTGAAAATCGTTTATTTTACTTTCTGTTTTTGCCTATTTAAACTTATATTTATATCAACTTTGTATTTTCTATGTTCCTTAATTTTTTTATCAATTGAAGCAGAATAAATGTTTTATAAATACCGATTTCATAATCTCTGAGTATTTTAGACTTAAATCATGATATATATTTTCATTTTTTTGTTTCTGCTATTTTTTATAAAATTAACAAACTTTTCGATATTATGTTTGCTTATTTATATCCGACTATTTCATAATTTGTTATTAATATAGTTTTTTTTTATATAGACTTTCTCTTCATATAGATTTTTTCTTTATAGTTTTTCTTTATAGAATTTTTTCTTTATATAGAATTTTTTCATTATATAATTTCTCTTTAATTAGAGTTTTTCTTTATAGAGTTTCTCTTTATATAGTTTTCTTCATAGTTTTCTTTATATAGAGATTTTCTTTATAGAGTTTCTCTTTATATAGAGTATTTCTTTATAGAGTTTTATTCATAAAGTTTTTCTTTCATATAGTTTCTCTTTATATACAATTTTTCTCTATAGTTTTCCTTTATATAGAGTTTTCTTTATATAGTTTTTCTTCATAGAGTTTTTCTTTATATAAAGTTTTTGCTTTAAATAGAGTTTCTCTTTATAGTTTTCTTCATATAAAGTTTTTCTTTCATATAGAGTTTCTCTTTATAGAGTTTTTCTTTCATATAGAGTTTCTCTTTATATAGTTTCTCTTTATATATTTTTCTTTATATAGTCTCTCTTTATATATAGTTTCTCTTTATATAGAGTTTCTTTTTATATATAGTTTTTCTTTATATAGTTTCTCTTTATATAACACTTTAAAATAACAATAATTTTTTGAAAACTTTTTTCAGGTGATGAATTATTTTCCAACCCACAGCCTCTTTTCCAGAGACGAAATGTCATAAGCCTCTCGCTGATCTATCGCTATTTCCATGGAAAATGCTCAAACGAACTACATTCCATAGTTCTACGTTCTAACCTTCACGGCCTTTGTAGCAAACCACCCTCGTTCCCTTCGTATACCATTGGTAAAATGGAAGTTCAACTCGAGCAGCCTCTTCCCATGAACCTCTGCTTTGTAGAACCGATTCCCTACAGTCTACAATCTTAACCTGTTCAAGTTCAGGGGAAACCATTATCTTCCACACATAGCCCTAAACCGTGCCTCTTACTCTGTAACACTTTATCTCGTATGGCTCTTTGCCGTTGTGCAGAGGGAACATTATTGGAATACATTGGGTTGGTGCATAATTATCAAGCGTTTTGTAGGTGAGTTATTTGTTAATAAAAATTGCTGTTTTGCTTACTTTTTTTCTTCTTTTTTATAAAAGTATTATTTTCAGGTTATAAAAATGCGTGTCGATAATCATTCGCTCTAGAATAATCATTTAAAAATGTTATTGTAGAATTGTTATATTTCTTTTTTCATAATAAAAACGCCCGATAATTATGCACCAACCCAATATATATGCCATTTATTTATTCATTCATCCGGTTAGCGCAGTTTGCGTTGCTGCCGTCACCGCTCCCCTCCATCTCACAATTGTAGTTCACGGGGACATTCAGGGCAGAATAGTGCAATAAGTCGCTAGTTCCTTTTTGCACCGGGGATGTTCAGATTACCCCGTTCCTCCTTTCAGAAATTAAAGAGGCAAGACCTATAAAGTAGCAGATGGTTTGAATTCAGAGTTTTCCTTCTAGACTGGCGATGGTATATGGAGGCCGTGCGCTACCCAATCTACATGTCCCCCCCCACCCCAATTCTCAGCCGTACCGACAAGATCTAATTGGAACACAGGATAGTACATTTAGGGATGGCTTGGCTGCAGGAGTTGCCAGAAAGTTTTCAGTATTGACTAACAACCGCCTTCGGGCTTTATTCCGGGTTTTCTGTCTGGATTTACTTCCATAATCTTTTTGGTGTTTAGATATGACCGCAAGGCAGTAGAGGTTTAAAATTAGGGTTTTCCTTCCCCTAGATGGACTTCCTTCCTGGGTTGCCGAGTTCCATCTACCCGAAGCAACTGGTTATGAGGTGCGAGTTGTCCGTCTCCGCCCTTTCTCCGGCTTGTCAGATGCTATTTGGAACACATGTCATGGAATCATTTTATAGACAGTGTGAGCTTACCCCACTGTCATCTCCTGGTATGACAACCTTCGGAACATATATAATATACGCATATAAAGATTATATACATTACGTGTTGGATGTACAGGTGAGATGCAATGGACACTGGCTCAGAATTGTTCATGAGAGAACTGAGTTCCAATTCCAGTCGGGTTCGTTATATTTACTTATGTGAAAATACCTTCAGGAAAGGTATGAATCCACTTCTCCCCATAGCTATGGGTTAATTAGCAAGAATTGTATCATGAAATCATTATTATCCCCCCCCCAATTATTACAACCTTAAAAAATTTTCTGGCTTTAAATAACCTGCAAAAGGTTGACAAGACTTAGATAACGAATTTTCTGTATCAAATTAAAGGTAGAATCGAATTAATGAAAAATGACATGGAGATTTACCTTTGATTCAATACAGAAAAGTTGGGGAAAATATATTAGTAACTTTTAACATGAACTAAGAATAAGAAAGAAAAGATACAGAATAAATATTAACAGCTTTCTTAAAAGACACTAATTTTTTTTTCTTTCATCACGAGAAACGCCATCTTTGGGAATAAGTTCTAATGATTGATTATTTAAGCATAGACACAAATACACATTGCTTTCGTTTTTAGATCTGATGAAAGGCGAAACGTGTAAACAAATCTAGTTTCAATGAAACGCTTATACATATATACATATATATGACCCTACTATACTGTGCAGTCAACAAAATCAAAACGGAAATCATGAACAAAATGAAAAATATAAAATTTACCTATCCCACCCTGTGTGTATATATATATATATATATATATATATAAAAGAAAGAGGTTGTAGTGGTTCCAACGAGAGAAAAGTATGTATATTAAAAAGAAGAGAAGAGAGGTGCCGTAAACGTTTTTGGTTGTAATGTGGATTTATTTAGAAAAAAATATTGTTTTGTTTTACATAATTTTACTACACGTGTTTCTGGTCTCGTGACCGTCTTCAGGTAAAAGCGGAGATTTCCACATATTATTAAAAATAATTGATTTTTTCTTTTGTTTTTCAATGTTAAATATTCTCGATATGAGACATTTTCTGTGTTAGTAATCCGAATTTCTTTCTTGAATTGGCAATGAAGAGTTCTGCGCGAAGGGTCATAAAATTGCTTCATCTTTTGGAAATTCTCATGGGGTGATATTAACCAATTCCATACACTACTTCAAAACTTACACCCAAAAATCAAATTCACGCAAGAATATAACTTTAACGAATTACCATTTTTAGATATACTCATTAGAAATAAAAACCACATAATCACATATCTACCACAAACCCACAGACACCCAACAATACCTTCATTTCAAGAGCCATCACCCAAAAAGCTGCCTAAAATCCATCCCCTATTCCCTAGCACGTAGAATTTGTACAATAGTGACTGATAAACATCTCCGAAAAATCCGCTTAGAAGAACTACATATAAAACTCTCAAAAAACGAGGCTACCCCACAACATTAATAAAGAAAGGTTTTGAACTCGCGAAAGAAATTCCTCTAGACGAACTTAGAAATAAAAAGAAACGTGACATAGAGCCAACCCTAGCATACAACAAAAACAACCCGGAAATATTCACAGAAATTTAAAAAAATCTAGACTTACTTAGTAAGAACAATAAACTGAATAATATACTAAAAACAACCAAATTAATTAAGAGCAAACGCCAATCTAGAAACCTAAAACACATATTAACCTCATCTAAATTTAACCAACACACAATACAGGGAGTCACAAAATGCAACAAAAAAAGATGTGGGGTTTGTGACATCATTATAGAAGGAAACTCCTACACTTTTGAAAACCCAAAAAAACATTCACAATAAATAAAAACTTAAACTGCAACTCCAAAAATGTAATTTATGTACTTAAATGCACAAAATGTAAGAAGTCATATATAGGCATCAGCCAACAACTGAACAACAGGGTCTCCCTACACAAAAGCAATATAAAATTGACAGACAAGAGAAAACTTTTTGTATCACAACACATTTTCAAATGTAACCAGGGTAAGTTTAATATCATGCCGATATATCAAACAGACAATTACTCGTACCTACAAATACAGGAAAAAAACTTTATAAACAAATTTAAACCTGAACTAAATAGATCATAACCCCCCCACACAAAAACACACAACAGGCACACAAGGTGACCAAATACAATGATCAAATCACTCACATACATGAACGCACGCTCATATACGGGAGACATGAGGGTATATATATGTATGCACACACACATATATATATATATATATATATATACACGCATGTTGACAAAACAGGGGAACTACTCACGAGCACGCACTCAAACCCCACACAATTTAGGGAGTACGTGTGTGTAGGTATGTATGTGTATGTGTGAATGTGTATACTGGTTCCATGTAGCTTGGGAAGTGTATGTGTGTATATGTGTGTATGTACTGATTTCTTGTGGTGGGATGGTGTGTATGTGCGTATGTATGTGTATGCGTGTATATGTACAAATGAGTTTACTAATTCCTCATAGTAAGACAGTATATGTATGGAGGGGGAATATACGCACGCATATATACACGCATGCTGACAGAAACACACAAAAATGGAAACAGATCCAAGAACACATAGGGGTCAGTAAAACATTAAAAGATAAAATGCCGATAAGTAATTCATCATTTCGCTTGGACCAACCTTAATTGTTTTATGACCCTTCGCGCAGAATTCTTCATTGCCAATTCAAGAAAGAAATTCGGATTACTAACACAGAAAATGTCTCATATCGAGAATATTTAACATTGAAAAACAAAAGAAAAAAATCAATTATTTTTAATAATATGTAGAAATCTCCGCTTTTACCTGAAGACGGTCACGAGACCAGAAACACGTGTAGTAAAATTATGTAAAACAAAACAATATTTTTTTCTAAATAAATCCACATTACAACCAAAAACGTTTATGGCACATCTCTTCTCTTCTTTTTAATATATATATATATATATATATATATATATATATATATATATATATATATATATATATATGTATATGTATGTGTGTGTGTGCATATATATATATATATATATTATAAATTGTTAAAAAATGTTTTTTCGCTACACAGTAATAATCATGTTTCAAAAATGGAAGCTAAAAACTTCAAATTTAATTTTATAATTAAATCAAAAGCATTAGTTCCATTTCATCTTCAAGCGGATATTAGAAATAACTTATTTTTAAATTTACTAAGTTTTAAACGCACACATAAATCCATAATTCGCTGTTACCTAGGATACAGGAAAATCCAATCATTCAGACAAATTTAGGCTCATTAAATTTACACTGAGCACTCACTGTTTTTGTAAAAATAAAAATAAAAAATATCAGTAAGAACACCGGATTATATATCTTACTATTCTTCCTTTTATTTATATATACATACACACACATATTAGGTTGGTGCAAAAATAATGTCGTTTTCTCACATAGTAACATGAGAAAACGACATAATTTTTGCACCAACCTTATATATATATATATACATATATATATATATATAATAAAAAGGCTTAAACACTAATATTCCATGGAATATTAGTGTTTAAGCCTTTTTATTATATCCTTACTCTGTCTTGGGCATTGACTTCTACCTGGATTCTATCTTCTCGGAATTTTTTATTCAAAAAATATATATGTATGTGTATGCATCTATGTATGTATGTATATATATATATATATATATATATATATATATATATATATATATATATATATATAGATAATATTAGTGGTAAATATACATATATATGCAAAATCCACAGGTGCATATATACACATGTATATTTTAGAATAAAAAATTTCCGAGAGGAAATATATATATATATATATATATATATATATATATATAGATATAGATAGATAGATAATATTAGTGGTAAATATACATATATATGCAAAATCCACAGGTGCATATATACACATGTATATTTTAGAATAAAAAATTTCCGAGAGGAAATATATATATATATATATATATATATATGCAGGGTGGAATGGGTAAATTGTTGTCATTTTATATTTTTCATTTTGTGCATGATTTTTGTTTTTGTTGACTTCACAGTATAGCAGGGTCGTCGGTTGAACATGGTCTGTGAGAAAAAGCAACTATGACACAATTCACTCTACCAGAAATTTTGAAACAGCATGCTATACTGTTTGACATTCATGCTGAAAGCTTCAATATAAACATTTCAGAGTATTTAGGTGACAATCTGAGGACAGTGCTGAGGATTTGGAAAGAGTTGGAAGAATCAAACTGGAGAAGGTACGGCAGCTTGGAAAACTCACTTTGATTGTTCTAAGAACTCCTGAATTTGTTGGTTATGGTCTAAGACTGAACACGAAGGCCTATATCAAATGCCTTGAGGTGGTAGTGCTACCCTAGGTCAAGAAGGTGACTGCATATTTCAAGATATTTTTTATGTAATTTTGGTAAATATACCTATTAAAATGAGACTATTTTCATTTTTGCATAATTTAGAAAACAATTTATCCATCGCATCATATATATTACCTGGATGTATTTAAAAAAAAAAAAAACAAATCAATTTCCATGCCTGAAAGTGTCTGTATGAACAGATGAAAGTACTAGCAAAAGACCTGATACAAGTTTTATTTATTAAAAACAGGGATCACAACATTCATCTAGAGGTTCGTGGATTAATGTAATTTTAATAAATTTGTTTGTGAAGATGTATTCTTGCCATTTATATCATTAACTTCACTAATCTGTTTTTCGTATGAATGAATCATGTAATATATATATATATATATATATATATATATATATACATACATACAAATAAAGAGAAAAAAAACAGATTAAGTAACCATAGTTCTTTAGCATTTACTTTTTTTTTTTAAAGTGCTTGATACAACGTAGAGCAAAATACTTTTATAACATTTTTATTTGAAAAATATTTTACATTCTGACTGTTGTTTCATCATCAGGTGATGTTAGGTAACTTAAGATAAGTTACCTAACATCACCTGATGATGGTATAATTTTAAGTTCCGAAACATCAATCTCAGTCACTTTCTATTATCTATCTAACTCACTATCTTTTTTGGCCATTCATATATATATATATATAAAATGAATTGTTGGTTGTATTTGGGCAGTAATTTTCCATTGAATCAAGTTTATTTAATTTTAAATGAAAATTCTTTATAAAGGATTTTTTTTCTATATTTTGGACCCTTTTCTTGATTTCTGGTGAAAATTTAAATATAAATTGTTCAATGTCTTCAGTATTTTCAGCTTTCATAGACTTATGCTATCATTTGCAAGTGATAGTTTTGAATTCATTTAAGTATATCAATATATTTATCTCATTTGACAATCAAGAATGATACAGTGAAAATCATACTACCAATGATCTGTGGAATTAACTTGTTAAGGCTATTTTTATTTTACAAGCACCCAAAATAGATATCTACTAACCTGAGCAGAGTTTGGCACAAGGTCAACATAGTTAAGTATCATAGCAACGAATAGATTTATGAGCTATAACTTACAAGACAAACTTGGTAAGCATCTGTAGATTGGTATAATCTTTTTTGCGACCACCTATTCTGTGTTGGTACCTACTTCAGTCTGTTGGTGCATTTGTTTTAGACTGTATCTATTACAGTCTGTTCTTATGTTAAATGGTTACTGAGTAGTTAAAAATTAAATAAAAAAAAGCACAACAGTTATATTCCTCAAATAAATTTTACAGATATGTCCACTATAGAAAAAAAATTAGATAAAATTGTCAGTCAAGCTGTCAACAACATGATAAAAAAGTAACTGTATTTAAAAATGCATTTCTGCAATATTTTTAAACTAAAAGTACTATTTGTTCCAATTTAGATTAATTAAATTTTAAATCAGTTAATATTTCTAAAATAAACTTTCAGAAAAATATATTTTATTTTTGAAAGATTTTTTTTAATAGAGAATTACGTTGTGATGAAAGATGGCAAATGGCACTAAAATAAATGTCAACAATTTCAAAACAAAAACTCCTTCCAGTCAATTTAAATTAATTTTGAAATACAACCGAGTAATTTGCTTATTGGAAATTTAATCTATTAGCATGGAATTAAAACAAAATGATAGATAGATAGATAGATATAGTGGCCAAAATAGATAGAGTGACTGAGATAAGAGAGAAAGTGACTGAAATAGAGTGGCCGAAACAAATAGGTGGTCAGGTAAAAAGATAGATAATGAATGAGATAGATCGATAATAGATAGATGGAAATAAGGAATGTATTAAGTAGAAAAATACAACATAAAAAATTATTTGAAAAAAAAGTGGAATCACTAAATTTATTAAACTTGGCAATTTTGAACTCGTAAATTTTGTTTCTACTTAATTACTAATTATCAAAAGGAAATAAGCTAATACAGAGTTTTGCACGATTTTTAAACTATTATAAATTATTATAATCAAAATGTAAAACAAATGAAAAATTCTTGTAAAATTTAATTATTCATCAGAAAAAATTTATTTCTTCAGGCAATAATGACCTTAATATTACTTATTTACAAAAGCAATTAAAAGCTTTTCTAATTAAGTAATATCATAGTTTTATTGGATTCATTATTTTTCTATTCAAAGCTCATTTTAAAAAAGTTGGAACAAATTAGAAAAAAAAAAGTAGGTGATTTACCATCTCCAATGACTCTTACTTTAAACAAAAAAAAATTGTAAGGAAATAAAAAGAATTGAACGAAATTTCGGGAAAATAAGTAAGTGGGGTGTAACATATTAAAAAAAAAAAAAAAATTTTTTACTAAAATTTACTAAAAAGAAATATTTCAAAAATAATTTCATTCATTGGTGAATAAATCCTGAAAATTTCATTAAAATCGGACAATTACTTTAATTTTACAAGAATTTCCAAATCAATGGGTTTTCAACGGGAAAAAAGCGCAAAAAAAAAACAATGTTATTTTTACAGCACCGCGATGACGTAAAGAAAAGAAAACTTTAACCAAAATTTCGAACGTGTTAAAAAATATTAAAAAATATCAAAAAATAATTAAAATACACATTGGTCTTTCATCTTAATAATAACATAAGCGTTTTGACGATAAAAATTTATTTTCGGTAAGTTTGTGGCATTTGTTTATTACGCTATGCTGTTTTCCCGCGAAAAAGTGGAGGTACCTACAGATAATATCTGAGATAAATAGATAACGACTGAGATAGAGACTTAGATAGAAAGTGACTGAGATAGATAGTGAGGTAGATAGATAGTGAGTGGGATAGTGACAGAGATATTATTATAGACTCTAGAGAGAAAGTGACAGATAGATAGTGTGACTGAGATTGCTAGATAGAGTGACTTAGATAGCTAAGGCTGTCATAGATATGAATACACATGAACAGCGACTGAGATAGACAGGACATGAACAGCCGAGTCAGATCTGCAATAAATGACGAAATGTTTTACGCATGAATCAACAACAAAAAAAAAAAAAAAAAAAAAGATTTTCTTTCCGTCGACTTAAAAATTAAATCTTATTTTTCTTTCAAATGTATGACCCTTTCTACCCCGATTTAATAAAAAAATAAAGTAGTTAGAATCAATTCAACGTTTTTCTTGCTGAATAAAATATGCATCAGACAAATTCTTCAATGAAAGAAAAAAACTAAGCAAAAAACAAAGAAAGACTAACCACTTTGTCAATAAAAAATGAATGAAAGAAAAAAAAAAAAAAATGAATTCCCTGCTGTCAGAAGACATTTTTAAAATACTCAAGTTTGTCCTCGACACACAAAAAACAAAAACAAAAAAACACTGAATAATTATTCCCGTGTGCCGGTTTCATCCAGAACCGAACCCCAAAGCAGAACAGAGGCTACCAGTCAGTCAATATAAACAAAGCCACAAGGCCATCTTCTTTCTTTTCCCAAAAACCTAGACTTGTCCATTTTTGGCCATTTATAAAGCATAACATGGATGTGCATGCGCATAGGACAACTTCCGGATTGTGGGTGCGGATACCGGCGAAATTTACGGAAACCTATACGAGCTATAAAAATTTTCTTTTCAACAAAGTATTGTCATTGTTATTGTGTAGATTTGTAACGTATCTGACAAATTAATTTAGAAAACTATTTGGTTCCCTTTATTAAAAGCAAATATTTATTTTTTTTCCTTAATATCATAAATGGAAAATGAGTTGCATATTTAATAATTTTTGGGCTGAATTGAATTGTTTACTTACGCCAAGCAGATTTTCATTTATAAGAAAGAAAAAAAATTACCGCCAAAAAAGAGAATACTTTGTTTTAGCTAATAAATCCGAATTTAGAAATACCGAAACTCGTAGTAATGTTGCTGAATTAGGTCTTCAAGATTTACAAAAAAAAAAAAAAAAAAAATCTCAGATACTTTTTTTCATTTGATTTGTTACTTAAAATTATGAATGATGCAGTCACGCGACATAAACCGTAACGATAAAACAAAAATCCAGCAGATTATAAAAAAGTCCTTTTCACTAAGTGATATTGGCATAGTGTTGTTAATTCTGGTTGAAAATTACTTTTTTAAATACTGACATTTTACGGTAAATTTGTTTCTCGTTTGTTCTGAAATTAGACATGATTATTTTGTTGTTGTTAATGTTATTGTTAAGCATCAGCAGAGTGGAACATGAACGAAAACCTGACTTTATGAGAGAAAGAAGAATTGATTATGTACTGCGCTCTCCGGCGTTTGATAAACGTTTCTTTTCTTTCTGAAATTCTACATTATTTGCTTTTTTATTTTATAAAAAAGGTTGGAAAATCGAATCGATATGGAAGCAGACGATATTTATTAGGTTTTTCCAAAGCGTCTCCTGAATATTTGGTTGCCTCCAACCCCCATTATTGAAGTCAGTAGGAGTCAACATCGAACAAAATATTTTCAATCTTTATGGCTGTTAGTGTTTTACTGTTTTCTGATCAGAACAAAGAGCTGAGCATTTATAATAATTAAATTTCTGTTTGTGGGTGTCTTACCACCACACAGTAAAAGTAGCACGTTGTAGCGTAACTTTTGTTAGCACAATACAGTTAAAAATAAATTACTCTAACTTGAAAAATAAATCATTTTTCAGTTCAATTTACAACTTAATAGTGTAATGTCTGCCGATAATAGTGACCATTTTTTTCTTTTTTTAATGCCTTCTGGATGTAGGCAGTCAGGCCATTCTACAGATTTTGTTCTCTTTATTATCGCGGAATTATCACGACTTCTTGGGAAAGATAATCGGGTGCTTCCCCGTTGCCTCCTCGACGATTTAGAATTCAGAGTTGTCCATCTCCTAGACTGGCTACCACACAAGGGTAGAGAGCTCAAACTCATTTAACACATAGCTGGGGTGGATACATGCCTTCCTTGGGTGAAAGTGAATGCAACAGACTCAGTCGAAAATTTGAACCCGGTTCTCCGGTTTCACACTGCACGTACATCCATATTTTAGTTACAAAAGCGAAAAAGAGAAACCGTATCAATATTGAAATAGAAAAAAAAAAAACAACGAAAACAATTGCTGAACGCCGGATCAAACGGTGGTTTCTCCGACAAAGCAGGGTGACGCCGGAGGGGCAGATTTTTTTAAAGAATTATGCACAGGCCGATAAACGTAATATACATTGTTTAACATAAAATTGGGACGACTATTTCCTAATACGTGTATCTACTATAATAACGTTTAAAGTAATAAAAGAAAAAATCGTCCGGTTTACACTCCTCCCCGGTCGTTTGAACAGGAATCCCTTGTTTCCTGTTTATGATTGGGTTTTGTCATATAGGGCATAAATGAATGAAATCGTCCGTTTATGTACATAAGCTCAATTAAGCAGAGTTAGCATTAGATCAATTGCTAAGTGTACCTTCGTGTAGTAAACCTTTTTCATTACTTACCTACGATTTTGTCTTCCTTATTTATTTCCCTCTGTTATCTCGAAAACACGAAATACAACAGGTTTCTGGTTCCTTCTAAAGTCTGCTTCATCCCTATACATATGTGATACTATTTGTTGTTGCCGCGGTAAAACAGAAGAAAGTTTGGGTAAAACAATAAGAAAGTTTCTTATGGATAGAAGAAGAGATATACTGATAGACTTTGGAACAAGAAAGGTTAATAACTAAAATCCATGGGAAAGATTGGCGATTTCATTCACATATAGACGACGCCTAGAATTGGTGTGTCGGGGGTTTGAACAATGGAAAATAACCCAGACTTATAGGGCAATGATGATTGACGTGTGTTCTACGCAGCTGAAAATGCAAGCTGTAAGGCGGAAACTTCATTTTCGTAAACAACGAATTTGGAGTTGATTTCTCCAGGTGGAAAGTTGAGTTGAAATACCAGGAGGGATGGACGAGCCATCCACACTCAATGAGCAAGTTTAGTGAGAAGTAATAATGAGAGAGAGAGAGAGAGAGAGTGGAAGTGCTGTCGTGTCTTCCCTCTAATGAGGCTATTGTGGACTCTTCCACTTACTAAAAAGTAAGCCTCGGGAGAGCAGTGATATAGACTGAACACTATTCAACCGACACACACACACATTGTATTTACTGTCCAATACATTATTTATCTGCAACCTCTTGTTTTGTTATTTCTTAACCAATTACTTGGTCACAACATTTTGGCGACAGAGGATTCGAAGAAAAGGTCTTAAATCAAATTTTTTCCCCAATGTCTACAACACTGAAGAAAAACTCTACGATAAAAGGATATCCAGTGTTAATTGATATTCATATAATTGATTTCACCGTCAGTGAAAATAAAAAGAAATTCCGTAAAACAATAGGATTTCTATAAGTTCAATTCAGTTTTTAAATTTTTCTGAAAAAGAATTGTTCAAGTCATGTAGACTTATTGTTGGTTGAAGTGAAAAAAAAAAAAATTCACCCCTTCATTTCTAAATTTTTCGTACCACCGCAGTAATATGGATGAATTTAAAGGTGCAATCCTAGAGTTATTAAAACACCAACAGGAACAACAGCTACTGTTGGAACACAAATTTCAAGAAAGACAAGAGAAATTCCAACGAGAACAAGCGGAATTGCGTTTGCAAAATGAATAAGAAAAAACAAAACTGCACCTAAAAATTTGGGTTAGACAACAGAAGCTTGAGGACGCAGAATGAGCAAAGACACTTATCCAACAAAAGACAAACTGAGAATAGCGAGAACGCGTTCTCTCCAAATGCTATATGGAGTACTATTGAAAATTTCACGCACGCACCTGAAAATGAAATTACGTTTGCTTCGTACTTTAAACAAAAGGGTTTGCCTACTCCTCAGGAAATCGGGTACAGCAGAATATAATGTTTGTTAACTATATTTTGCCTAAGAAAACCAGCGACTTGAAATTTAAAGAGGCGGTTCAATCATTAACAGAACTCTTCAGTCCAAAAACGTCACTATTTCACTAGCGCAAAGAAGACGAAGATTATACTATTTTCGCGAGTGTAGTCAATAAATACGTCGATGATTTCAAATTGGCAGAGTTTAGCGCCAATAACTTTAAATGCTTGATTTTCGTCCAGGGTTTGCCAGTTTGCTAACGTTTCGTGAGCGTCAGAGAGGATTTGAAAAACATCGAACACAGTGGCGTGGCTCACACTAAAAAAATACGCCAAAAAAAAAAAAAAAAAAAAAAAATTAAAATGGGCCAATCAAAAAATATTAAAGTTACTTTGCCGTCAAGAGCATGTTTCGGGTGTGGTCAATTACATTGGTGTAGAGATTGTCCTTTTAAAGTGTTGAAATACGTTTTAATTGCAATAAAGTGGGACACAGACGTTCCCACTGCAGGATTATGATCAAGACAAAAGTTTTGTTAAAAGTACCAAGTCTGATGAACCAGAATGTAGTAACATCAGAAAATATATTGAAGTACAAATATATAACAAAAATATAAGGCTACAGCTTGATTCGGCTTCAGACTTATACATAATTAATTATCAAGCCGACTTTAAGAACGAACCGAATAGCTAAAGGAGTAACTGGCGACACTTATTAAGTTTATGGGCGAACTTCTAACGAACGTGTCATTGAATGGTAAAACGTTAAAACTTAAGGTGTATATTATGAAGAATACAGGTAATCTGTTCGGGACTGATTGGTTAGAAGAGTTTCAGCTTTGAGATATGCCTATTAACTCATTATGTCGAAAATTTGACTAACGAAGTTGAAAGGTGAACTTTAAAAAAAAAATTTTCCGAACGTTTTCAGTGGAGGACTAGGAAAATGCGCAAAAATGTCTGCTAAGTTTGAGTTAAAGCCAGACGTAAACCCAGTTAAGAAAAAAACGTAACGATCCATTTGCCCCGTTAAATCAAATTGATGAAGAATTGAATCGACTTGAGGAAATGGGAGTTCTGGCAAAGGTTGAATATAGCGAATGGGCATCTCCCACATTCTATATTAAAAAGAGCAAGGAAAAAAAAATGAGAAAAAAACCTTCTCGCGTATAAACTTTTGAATTACAGTGTAACCTGGATATAAGAGAGTTGTCGGGACCAGAGAAGAAGTCTCTTTATATCCGGGTTTCTCTTATATCCAGGTTTGGTCTATTTTGTTTAGGTAAGTATGGGAATAATTTGGGAAAAGAGAAAATCTCTTATATCCGGGTTACACTGTAGCAGAAAAACAGTACTCGTTGGATTTACCATTAAAACTTATCCATTTTTTTTTTTTTCATTGTTTTGGAATAATGAATAGAGACTATCATTAATACGTGAAATGCGTGTCGTAAATCTAAAAAAAAAAAAAGAGAAAAATATTTTGTGACGTAATTTCTATATATAGCTTTTTTTCAAAGTGGTCGTAGCTAATTTTTATTTTTTTATTTTTGGTTGAATAAAGTATTGTGTGGTAATGATAAAAAATGAGACTCCTTGCGGAGTCAGGTTGAAAAGGTGTATGTTGTGGTGTCTTCCCTCTAATGAGGCTACTGTGGACTCTTCCACTTACTATAAAGTAAGCCTCGGGGTGGGACAGGGGAAAAGTGATATACACTAGACGCTGGTCAAACGACACACAAACTCCCAAGTTGTGTAACACACTTCTGTTGTATTTACTGTTCAATACACTATTTATCTGTAACTTCTTGTTTTCGTTATTTAACCAATTACTTGGTCACAACAGGAAGAAGGGAATTCCCCAGAATTATGAAGTAAGCCGGCAACAAAGGGGATTTATCGACTTCTCCTGCTGCGTCCCTGTTCTGCGCCAGTTTAAGCGAATGTCGATAAATACGAATGCGCGGAGCGAATTCGTCAGACGAAGAGAGAGACGGCAGAGAGTTCGTCCCAGCCACCGGCCGTGATATACCCCACATGATTGCCTGCCGAAGAGATCCCCCCACCCCAAAACTTTAGCCTTGTACCGAACCGGGTTGGGCTGATAATTAATTGCTTGCGAATACTGGTATAACCAATTCTGATATGACCAATTATTGTACGAAGGACTGATCAACCAATTCTGATATGACCAATTATTGTACGAAGGACTGATATATAACCAATTTTACTTTGTCTCTGTTGAATATATTGTGTTGAGTGCTTGATCGTGGGGGAATTTTTGTGTATGTGTTTAAATGAATATTAAAAGTTAGCAAACAACTCGATGCAATAGCTATAAAATAACCTCATTCTGGCCCATAATTATTTCGACTGCATAGCCTTTAGAGACTAATTAAAAATATAATCGTTGGCGCCTATCCAGTAATCTATTAGGACAACACAATAAACCGGAAATAACTGACCTTGTTACCCATAATGCCCCATTAACTCTCATATACAAACAGTCAAGCTACCACTAAACACACATGTCGTTTAAGCATGAAACAAACTGTTGCCACCCTGTATTAACCTCAATGTCCACTCGTGTGTGTATATATATATATATATATATATATATATATATACACACAGTGTAACCCGGATATAAGAAAGATTTTCTCTGGTCCCAAATTAGAGCCATACTTACCTAAACAAAATAGACCAAACCCGGATATAAGAGACTTCTTCTCCGGTCCCGACAACTCTTATATCCGGGTTACACTGTAGTGGTCTGTTTAGGTAAGGATGGCTCTAATTTGGGACCAGAGAAAATCTCTCTTATAACCGGGTTTCTCTTGTATCTGGGTTACACTGTATATGAAATAAGAACAAATCAAATATAAATTCAAACGTTCATAACATTAATTTAAAAAAGATCTCAATACAATAGTAGAGCCATATTCTTTATTATAGGATATTACATTAGAACATGTAAAACCGCTACATAAATGCACTCATGTTTCAATGTATATCATCGCATCTCCTCAGGCGACGATTATTACAATTTTTAATATTTACTTACAAACAACCTCTTTTCTCGCGAAAAAAGAAGAAAGAAAATAAGAAGAACGAAAGAAAGACACACGATAGAGTCTCTTCTACAAAGAAAAGGAAGAAAAAATAAGGAAAATATAGAAATGTAAAGTAGCCACATATGTTGATAATTGATTCAGCCAATCAAAATGGTAAGATGCCATGAAACACCGATTTCAAATGGCAACGGATACATATGGAAATAGTTGAAACAGAATTAGATACAATGTTACGACGAACGAACGGCTGACATTTTTACTGGGGAGGCAACGTAATATAACAATAATTATTTTATAGTATGTAAATAATAAGCATCTTTAAGAAACAAAAGAAGGAAAAAGCAAGAAAAATATTCAGCAAAATAACAGAACAAAAAATTAAATCAAAATATTTAAATAAATAAAGTAACCAGACTTTTAAGTATATAGATCATATAGAATTGTCGGAGTTAGCTCCTCCTTAATTCCTTAATTATTCACTAGGGGTCGCTCTCCCTATATTATAAATACTGGGCGACTTCTCGCCTCGTTCTCTTTTTCATTTCTTCATTTCAGCGACTACAATGTAAGCTCTATTAGAAGATCCACACCTTCCCATTTGTGTGAGACGCCGTGAACATTAAACACATATACACGTACGTACGAACATTCACCAAAATACGAACAGAAACGTTCACACACGCAAATGTTAATGTCTATGTCCATTGCAAAATTGTGTTATTTAATACATATATATATATATATATATATATATATATATATATATATATATATGTATATATATATATATATATCTGTCTTGTTTGTCTTCTTTATCTTCAGTTGGACTTACTTCAAGCCCGGCCATTTTCTTGTAGTTAGACCTTTTATTATTCAACCAGGAGTTACACACGAGTTTCTAATACAACAACACACACGGTCCTCTACAGAATAATAAAATAATAAATTATATAAATTATACTCAATGGAATGCAACAGTTGACTAAAGTTTTATATGGGGTATTAAAACAAAACAATAGATAATGTAAAAACGCCAGCTAAACGTATATAAAAATGTTAGAGGAATAACGTACTTACTATACTACATCAAAAAATCTCTTACTGAGTCTAAGTTTTAAATTTCTACTACAAGGTTATTCAAAATAAAAGAAGTGATTGTCAAATTTTAAAGTTTATCAAGATTTTAGGGTCAAAGGTGAAATATATTTACAAGTGACAGTTAAAAACTCTTCCCTGTTTAAAAATCTGATTATCTGCATTTTCTCTTGTAAACACAGAAAACAAGGTTCAGATATAGATCTACATGTCCTTGCAAATTTGAAAAATTTCCATTTAACTTTAGGAGTTTTATTTTCATCTTTCAACTTCCAAAAATATTTTGAAACTGAATAAATTAAATAAACACAAAATTAAAACAAAATGTAATAAATATAGTAATTAACATTAACATGGAACACACACACACACACACACACACACACACACACACACACATATATATATATATATATATATATATATATATATATATATCCAAATGAGAGAAAGAACAGATAGAGTAAACATCCACTGTTCATAGCATTTACTTTTAAAAAGTGCTCAATACAAAGTAGAGCAAAATATTATTTTCTTCATTATAGAAGGAGATCGAAAGTACTTGGGTAGGAAAAACTACGGTGCCATGTTTGATGAATTTCATTTTAATATCAAGAAACCGATTAAAGAACTGAAAAGGATTATTATAAAAATAAATAGACACAATATGTCTATATTATTCAATGAAATATGTTTGCATATATATATATATATATATATATATATATATATATATATAATGCAAAACTCTTCGGTAAAGCGAATCGAGTTCTCTCAGTCACTCTGTGTTTATCTAAAAATATATAGGCTTAAATTCACTTTTATCCCTGACAACGGCTTAGGGGCAAAATCTCCGACTAACCTCAATTCAGCCGTGTTTGGTTTCGATCATAGCTAGAGGCAACCTGACGTCTAGCCACACTGATGAGCTGTGATACAGCGAAACAGTTTGTCTGTGGATGACAATATATATATATATATATATATATATATATATATATATAGTTAGTACACAATAAAATAAGCTTATTTCAATAGACGAAAAATATAGATATAGACTGAGTATAGAATTATTTACTCTGTAATAAATACATTGAGCTCTTTTTGTGGATCAGTTTTAGCATTTTATATTACTAGGGTCCACTTGGATTATATACTAAAAGATTTGTTACCTTTACTATATATATATATATATATAGTAAGTCCGATGAAAGAAATAATAATAATAATAATGCTACAGTTGCACAGTGCATGTGGTGGCCCTATGACTCTAATGGGTCATGGTACATGTAACGTAACGATTGAACATTAGCAAGAAAATGTCAAGCTGTATAATTTAGTGGATATATACTTTTTAATCACAATGCAATGTCAAAAGTATTTTTATATGCAGTTATTTTTCACGGAAAATAGAAGAGAAATAATTATAATTACTTGCTTACATGTCACTTTCAACGGACTTCACTCGATATAAAATGACATGCTACTCATAGAATTAATATTATAATTATTTATAGATTAGAATTGTTACAAAGTTTTATCATTATTATTATTTCCTTGGGTTTCTGTTTTCTTGTGTTACTCAGACTCACATTCGAATCTGCAATAATTGTTACAGGAAAAAATATACCAGGAGGCACATGTTTTCTACCTAAACACAAGTAGCATTCCTGTTCAGACTGTTGATCACGTTAGATAATGCACACACTCCAAGAAATTTTAACTAAGGTCTGCTCTGCATAGTTGCAGTATAAACCACAGGTGAGCTTTATAGGTTTTGTACAAACACACATGTACCTGAGCAGGCGTCTGCAACAGGGATCAGCTTGCCACCCTGATAAACAGGCATCCTCAGATACGAGTCGCTGCGCCACTTAGATTTTTTAACTGTTTTGTCAATGAATGACGAATGTTTTCTGTAAGAAAAAATCACCATTATTTTTGTGGAAGGTTGAGGGAATGAAAAGGTTGGCCTTGTCAAAATGTTCAGTTCAACCCCCAAGGAAAGGAAAAGAAGAAAGCAGATAAAGTGTAAATTCAAAATTCTTTCATTCCAAAAATTGTCGGCATGTTTTACAAAAATTATTTTCCCTTATTTTTTTTATTTTTTTGTCCAGTTTTGTCTTATTAAGACAGTTTTCGTACAATAGGAATTAAAAGGGGTGGTTTGAATAAGGATATGCAGGGTGGGCTTTTATCCCCAAAAAAGAATAATTGTCCCGGCCCATCTATTTGAAACTGAGGTTACCCCACTTGTCTTTACTAAAAAAACCGTCGCTAGAGGATGCCCCTTAAACCTATAAATAGAGAATGATATTCTTACCCATTCTCTTTCTGCCTCTTACAAGATGTAGTTCCATGTGGCAAAAATGTGTCCCCCACTGGGGAACATTCACCTCCCTCTCAATGTATTACGTGTCTCTCAGACTTCTATACAAACTTCATACAAACACAAATTCTCTAGTTTAAATATTTTTTGTGTAATTATTTTTTTAAATGTTTTCTTCTTTTGTTAATACATCCATTGCTGTTTGTCTTATATACTGTTTTGTGTTATTCATTTATTACACGGACTCACATTCGAGTCCGCAATAATTGTTACGGGAAAATATACCAAAAGGCAACATTTATCAGAATTTAATTTGAGTACCACTACTACAATGTTTTACAAGTTCACGTTCTAGCCTCTTTCCTGATCTTTGCTCCAAATTTCACCCCTGCTTTCAAATCCGGCTGTCAAAGCTCTGCTCCTTATTAGAGATAAGAATATATTTTCTGACGAACAAGAGAGCTGGAAAATATAAAAAGCAATTTGACCGCCTCTGCCTTGACCATGGTGCCATAAAGTCGGGGCGGAAGATAATGCTCACAACTTGTCGGGTCCTTGCTTCCAAAACCAACTCCCAAACCATTGATTTTTATTAGAGATAATATATTTTCTGATGAATAAGAAAGCCGGGAAAGTGTATAAGCAATTTTGGAGGGAAAAGTTCCCGATATTTCTGAACCTTCTAATCTCAATAAATACGGAGAATATGTGCCTCTTTACCAGTGAGTACTTGACATCGTCTGTGATAACATCAGGTCGGCGACAGTAGCACTAATCATCCCCGGAACTTGTTTCAAGGAAGAAATCTACATGGTGGGCTCTAAAGACAGAACTTTGGCCTTGTACTAAAACTACTTGATATTCCTGTCGTTGACCTATGGGCTCATTCAACTACAAACTACAAATCTCTCGATTGTTTCACCCTCAACAAGATCTCTGAAGAAATCTTATGTGATTGTTAAATCCTTAAGAACAATTTACTTGCTTAAAGAACTTTTAGGCGCTCAGAGAAATATTTTGAGCAAGCCTTTACATGAATACTTTTTCATCCTTTAAGTTAAATGAATTTTCTTCTCTCTTTCTTTCTCCAATCTATCGTGACGATTATTATATTCATCTGGCGCAAGTACAGAACATCCTAAGATTAAATGGTCTATGGTTTCCTGATATTTGTCACAGAATCTGCATTTTGGATCCATATTATTATGCATGATATTCGCCTGAAAGTTTCTAGTGAAAAGAATTTTGGTCATGAGCGGCAAAGTCAGCCTTTAATCCAGATGCTCGTAACTATCGATGTGTGTTAATTCCATCAACATCGGCTTTATTAGCCTCGTTCTGGATATTGGCCATGCAGAGGTTTGTCTTGCCAGCATTGTTTTTGTTCAAGAGCTTTATCCTCGTCTTTCTTTTGCATAATTTTTGTTGGGTTTTGTTTTGGTTTTCTACAGAATCCACTAAATGTAAATTTCGTGTCTATTGACAACCTTCTTTCATGATTGAATATTTTATATTTTCTTTCTGTTTTCTTGTTGTTTGACTAATTGTATCACCCAGTCCTTTGTTGTTTCTATGTATGTTAATAAGCTAATAGTCGTATGACAATTCTAGTTGAATAAGACCTCTTCACCTTCTTTACGGGGGTATGTATAGATGGTCTGCATAAGCCTTTGGATGATGCATGCTTAGAAAGAAACTTTTTTGACTTAGAATCCATTCATCTGATATCATTTAGAGTTCAGTTCAATATGTTGAAACTATATTGAACCACTGGAATGGCAAGGCTACTACTAATGGCCATAATTCTGTTCTGAGAATTTAATTCACTTCTTAATATTAGGTTGGTGCAAAAATAATGTCGTTTTCTCACATAGTAACATATGTGAGAAAACGACATTATTTTTGCACCAACCTAATATCAGTCGCACTCTTCTATAGCACTCGTTTCGCACTATTTCTTTCATTTTTTATGGCGAATTCCTCCACTCTCATTCACACCGAGGTACTTATAAGCTTCTATTTGCTCTAAATCTTTGATTGTTACTCCAGAGTCTAAGTTAATATAGAAGGTTTGATGTTGTGATCCTCACAAGATTGTGGCTTTATTATTATTATTATTATTATTATTATTATTATTATTATTATTATTATTATTATTATTATTATTATTTCCTCTGATTCTGGTGTTAACTCATTTCTTTCTGGGGCCCGATCAGAAATGACATCATGACATTTTCCACTGAGCAATTTAAAAACAAAATCATACATATTTTACATAGATAAAGGCCCTCGTAAACTGTAGGCTGTACTCGTGCGAACAATCTTTTGTATTTCTTTAAGGCATGGGTTACCAGGAATCCCTCCAATGAGTCTATTGGAAACTTTTCCAATCAATCCGAGGGCTCCAACCACAACAGGAATTGTTGATGTTCCCGTTTTTGTGATTTCGATTTCAAGGACCTTGTATTTTGATAGTTTTTTGAAAATCTTCAAATATACATTGTATTCTGCAGAGACTGCCATATCAATAAGGAGGCTCTTTTTGTGTTTGCGGGCCCTAACAATGATGTCTGGGCGATTAGCTTTAATTGTTCTGTCTGTGTGTATTGTGAAGTCCCAGAAAACACATTACAGGTCTTATCTTCGCAAACGGGTTTAGGTGGTGTTCATACCTTATTATTATTATTACTATTATTATTATTTCCTTTTCTGATGTGTACTCATTTCTTTCCGGGTCTCGCCTAGGGACCTAAGGTTAGAAATGGCATCATGACGTTTTCCACTGAAAAAAAAAAAAAAAAATTACATAGACAAAAACCCCTTTGTAAGGTGTGGGCTGTACTCGTGAGAACATTTTTTTTTGTATTTCTTTAAGACATGGGCTTCCAGGGATCCCTTCAATTAGTCTATTGGAATATTTTTCAACCAATCCGAGGGCTCCAACTACAACGGGGATTGTTGATGTTCCCATGTGCCACATTTTTGAGATTTCGATTTCAAGGTCCTTATTATTATTATTATTATCTTCACTGTTATGCTACGGTGGTTGCCGAAGTGAAGTTCAGATAGCTCAAGGGTTTTCCCCTTCTTATTCATCGTTTTTCTTTTTACATTTTTTATATAAGGAAAACTCAGGGAACCAACACTATAATTAGTAGTCAATATATTTAGAATTATCCCCCCTTGTGTTGATTTTTTGCCAATTTATACTTGATTAATTAAAAATTACTTGGACACCGTTGGTTTTGATTAGTGTAGAGATTGATTTTTATTCTTCAAGTTAGAACATTTTTTTAACTAACGAAAATTACGCTATGATTTACCGATTGCAGTAATAAACACAGGAACACACGCACAACATTCGTATCAGCCTCCTACACATTTATATTGATATACACATTGATATATAGTCATATATGAACGTTATTAATTGTTACTTATTGTTATTATAGCAAACAGACTATAGTTGGGATAATGTTTTGTTGTCGATGGACATTTTTAAGTGGTTAGAGGGTTGTTGATGAATTAGATGACGTGGCAATAAGGGCTTTGTGAGCAGAGGTGGACAGTGTTTTTTTTTGTGGGGGTTGCTTTGCGAAATAAAAGGATGTGAGTCAGTAAAATGAGAACACCCTTGAAGAAACACAGAGTTAATTAGTAATAAAAGAGGTTGAAGCCAGAACACATTGGATTTACATATTTCGCGCGCGCGTGTGTATGTACATGTGTGTGTGTAAGAGAGAGAGAGAGAGCCACGGGGTTAAAATAAGAGTTGAATTTAGCAGCAGTGAGACAGAGAAAACTGTTGCCAAGAGAAAAGAAAGAAAAAAAACTAACAATCTTTTGTTTTTGTGATAATAAAAGCCATTGACACGCAAAACGTTACGGAGCCGAAATCCAAACAGCACTTTTGTCAGTTTGTATTCTTTCTTTCTTTTACCTGTAATAAAAGGTAGAAAGTCCCTACCATTTTTACGTGTGTCTTCTTGGGCCTCTGTTGTGTATCTCTAACAATAAAGTTAATTATCCCCTCTTAATCCCGAAGTTAAAAACTAAAATAAATCTACATCGGGCGGCATTTAGGCTAGCTCCTGCGGAGGGCTCTTGATTGAGCCTTCATCACAATAGATAGGAAGGAGTACATGCAATAGGCAACAATAAACTACAGAAGAATTTAAAATTAATCGCTGCATTTAAGTATTGCATTAATATTTAAGCCTACCTTTTAAAAGTTCAACGATAATTTTTTTGCTGTCACTTAATTTAAAGACAATTTGATGTACGTAGGTCCTTACTTTCCGTACAAACAATTATTTTTATTTAATGGGTGACTCTTGCTGGATTTTGCAATTAATTTCGATTATTCCAAAATTTACTTCCAAGTTATAAAAACTGTTGTCGTACAAAAAAAAAAAAAAAATTGTCACAAAAAATCACGTAAAAAAATCGCCGAAAACAATCGCAGTAATAAAAAATTGTGAATCCAAAATTTCATAATTGCAAGTCCGAATCCGACCCGGAATATTTTTAATTTGCTCGCGGAGTCGACCTGATTCCAAAATGGTATGATATGTTGGGCTATGGTCTCTAGGAGTAAAGTTGAAACGCTGTGACACAGTGACTTTTGAATTTATTATATATAAAAAAAAAGTTGATTTTCTGTCTGTCACACACTCTCTGCAGGGGCGAGTATATGTGTTTAAGTTGTGCGTGACTGATTTACATGTTTTTGTCACTTAATGCATACACAGGCACACACACATACATACATACATACATAATTTGAAATAAGACACTGGAATATTATTTTCCACTCATTATGTGCCAACTCGACCCTTGGCTGAGCAATAAAATCATGAAGTTGGAGACAATAAATTAAAATGAACATTTGTGTCGCGAGGATTGATTTCCGTTTCTGTTTGGCAACAACCAGAGGTTAATAGGAAAATAATCTAAATCGAGATGTACGGTACTTTGAAGTCTTTTTATGACACCTTCTGCATTTAAATTGAATATATTTTACAATAAATGTAGTATTTGAAATTTACAAAAAAAAAAAAAAAAATTATCTTGGCGTCAACGAAGTGACTGGTATTGAACATTATTATTGTTCTTATTGATTTCTTTTCTACGATCTACCAACCCTTTGCAGGTTATTTAAAGCCATCAAATACCTTTAGATTGTAAGATTTTTTAAAGATAATAATGGTTTGGTGATACAAGTCTTACTAATTAACCCATAGCTGGGGAGGTATTGCCCGTGAGTGAATGTAACGAACCCAACTCGAATTGGCTTTCCGATTAATAATTCCGAGCCGTTATCCATTACACCACCCGCATACCCAAGCTTACAACACCTGGTATTCTCCAGCAGTCACTCATCTAGGTAGTGATCAGACTCGACGTTGCTTAACTTCGATTACCGTACGGTGACCGGCATGTAATACAAATACTTTTTGAGCGCCCTTAATAGATAATATTATATATATATATTATGACAGTGATGAAATATATTAATAATCATCATCATCAGCAACAGCCCCATGACCAGGTATGGTTGTAGGGTCACTGCGCAGCTGGTATTATCAAACATTTGCAGGTTATTTAAAGCCAGAGAATATTTTTAGAGTATAAGAATTTTTTTTATTTATATAATAATGGTTTAATGATACAAATCTTACAAATTAACCCATAGTTGGGGAGAGAAGAGGTGGATTCATACATTTCCCAATGGTATTTGTAGGTAAGTGAATATAACGGCCCTTCTCGCTGATTAACAATTTTGAGCCATTGCATCACCTATCCATCCAAGTTTACAGCACCTGGTATTCCTAGGTGGTCACCCATCTAGGTAATGACCAGGCTCGATGTTGCTTCGGTGACCGTGTAGGAAGTGATGTGTCCGTAAGCCGAACTGGAAACGAATGTTGCCGATGGAGGTTTAATCGGAGAAGGCTGTCGTCATTTTAACTTTGAACAGAGTACATGTGCTTCAAATGTCCTTGTATTGTATTGAAGCCAAAGGTGGAGTCATTTTTTATGGCTTAACTCCTTGTAGCTCATTTAAAACCAGAAAATATTTTTAGATTGTAAGAATTTTTTATTTTTTTGAGATAATGGATTTAGTGATGCAAGTCTTATGAATTAACCCATAGCTGTTGGGAGATGAGGTGGACTCATACCTTTCCCAAGGGTATTTGCGCGTAAGTGAATACAACGAACCCAACTGGGATTGGAACTCGGTTCTCTGATTAACAATTTCGAGCCATTATCCATTACACCATCCACACATCCAAGCTTACAGCACAAGGTATTTCTAAGCGGTCACCCATCTAGGTACTGACCAAGCTCGACGTTGCTTACCTTCGCTAATTGTACGGGAACCGGTATTTTAACGTGATATGGTCGTAATCCTCGTTAGATTTTTTTTAAATATATACATGAATTGTTTTTAATACGAGCTTGGAAAAAAATTAATTCTTTTTCCTCAGTTTTTTGGCAATAAACATACACAAGCTAGAAAAAAATTAGTAAGTACGCATGGCAAGTATCCATAATTGACTGAGTTTAATAATCACTCTAAAGCAAGAATACTGTTGCACAAAATATGTGTCTATACAATATATATATATATATATATATATATATATATATATATATAAACGCAGCCAAGTTCTTACGAGCAACTAGAGAAGGATAGTTTTGTTGCAGAAAAGCCATAGAAACTCCACCATTAATTCAGAAATAGCTAAAATTGTAATCCTGGTCGTTGACACTGATCTCGCCAAATTGGTGTTGCCTGGCGTAAGAAGACTGGGATAGACTTATTCCTGTAAAAAAAAAATCCAGTAAAACGATAACTAAATACTTTTGGTTCTGTCCAAAATTAAAATTAAGTTATTTTATAAACGAACTACACATTTTTGTCCTCAAAAGTTACTTGGACGGAAAATTCTCGAAAGTGTCGATATTGAATCTTTTGTTTTTTATTCCTAAAAGAATTACCTCTTACCCAAACCAACATACACGACTGTGGCACTTTTAAGAGAAAACGGTTAAATACATAACATCCGGTTATTTAAAAAATATGTAATGCATAAATTTAATCTATACTAAGATAATTTAAATATTAATGGCATCAACAACATCAGTTACTCCCTTTCATTTATTAGACATTAAATTACGTCACTTAGCATCTTCCATAATTTATTTTGACTTTTCATTTAGCCTGATGAATATTTATGAGCGTCTGTTAAATGTAAAAAATTTTGAAGATTTAACAACATTTTTACTTATTTACATAATTTACATGGTTCGGACTATTGTCCTCAACTTTACTGTCATGTTCACGACGTTTCGGTCGTTGTACGCTTCGTCCTTCTTCAGGTGATTGGAGTTTCAAACTGAATCCTTTATTTCGTCCACCTGGGTAGATTGTTCTAGTTCCATGTGCCATGCCTCTTCTGGATGTCTCAGTTATCTCCCTTTAACTCAACATCGTGAACATGCCAATAAAGATGAGGACAAGCGTCCGAACAATGTAAATAATGTAAATAATTACAATACCTCATCTCAGTAAAATACATTGATAAAATGTTTACTTTTATCTATAAATACTTGTTGCAAAAATAAATTCCTCACATTTGTCTTGATAAAGTCCGTCGGAGGACGAAACGCGTCGGTTAAGATAAATTTTCCTTTTGTCTTTATTCATATTGTAATCTGATATATATATATATATATATATATATATATATATATATATATATATATATATATATATATATATATAACTTGTCATAAATAAAACTATAATTTATCATATATATTTATATATATATGTGTGTGTGTGTGGCCTGACGATTGCATCTAGCATGAAACACACTGTCGCCTCTAAGTGTTGACTTCTATGTTCACTTTTATATATATATATATATATATATATATATATATATATATATATATATATATATATGTTTGTATGTATAAATAAAAAGAAAGAACAGTAAGATATATAATCCGGTGTTCTTATAGATATTTTTATTTTTACAAAATAGTGCTCAATGTAAATTTACAGAGCATTAGTTCCATTTCATCCTCAAGCGAAAATTCGCTTGAGGATGAAGTGGAACTAATGTCTTTAATTTAATTACAAAATTAAATTCGGGGCTTTTAACTTCCATTTTTGAAATATGGTTAGAACTGTGTAGCGAAAAAAAACATATTTTAAATAAATCAATTTATAATATATATATATATATATATATATATATATATATATATATATATATATATATGTATGTATGTATGTATGTGTGTGTGTGTGTGTGTGTGTGTGTGTAACATCATATGTCTTATGTCTATTCGAATTTATAATTTTTTATATATCAAGAACAATTTTAGGGAAAAATAACTCTGACAAAGTGGAAAAGGTTTTCGTGTGACATATTTCGTCCTTTAGGTCTTTATTAGACTAGATTGCTTGTAGCAAGGCGACGTGAATTTGTAACGGGGTCGGATGTTGGGTATGTGTATGTAAGTTAACCCATTGTTATATGTATTTGTAGTAGTAGTAGTTGATAGAGGAATCCTTTTTATTTATTTTTTTTTATACTGAAAAGGAAATGAATTAAAATTTACAACAATAACATAAACTAATACTCGAGACACGTGTTGACATTAATAACAAAAATGTGTATTTTTCTTTTTCGTGATGTGAATTACAGATATTGGTCCGGTCTGCGTTAAAAATGTTCTCAATGTTACTGTCTCTTTTGTTTCTTTAAAAGTTTGTGTTTACTTGTTTTTTGCTTGTTCCGAGAATTTCGTTGGTGAGGATAATGTTTGAGATCGTCAGTTTTCGATTTTCCGAAAGGATGAGGATACATATGCGTTAGGCCTTTTTACTACTGCAACTGGCACTTGCTAGCCTACTGGCCCTATTGTCATAACTGCCCCTCACTTGTGGTGGAAGGGTCGTTTTCATAATCAGATTTTAGAATGATGAAGTATCTTTCTTATCTTTCATCACTGGTGGTAAGGTTGTTATTAGGATGATGAAATTTTTTATCTCTATTCCAGGGATGATTGAAATATCCTTATTTTCTATCATCACTGATGGCAAAGTTATTTTTAGAATGATGAAATATCATCATCATCATCATTCTGAATCATAACAAATTATTGGAGTTTGAACGGGTTGTGATAGACGGTGACAAATAGATGGGACATTTCATGTCTCAAATTGTAGGGATATTTGACATCCCTCGATCTACGGTGCCATGTATGTACCCAGAATACTTGATGGAAGGTATTACCGCATACCATGGACATAACAGTGTCTGACCACAGATTATGACTGAAGGGCGCCTAGGTAGAATTGTCTACAGTTATAGATAAGCAACACTGACTCAAATAACAAATCAACATTAAATTCAGGTGACACCAAATATATATCCAGATGGTCTGTTCAGCTCTATTAGGGTACCCATGACACAGGATACAGCCTTTCACCTAGGTTTTTGATGGCAGATGGATTAATAACGTATAGCGTGGTCCGATGAAACAGGTTTAGGACTCGTGTTAGGGCATGAGTGTGGTTTCAAACTCATGAATCCATGGACCAAGTTGTCAACAAAGCATCGTGTGGTAATTCCATACTGGTGTCGGATATGTTCACGAGGCGTGGATTGGGTATTCTGCTTCGCCCAATTGACCGCTAACATCTGCAACGTAACTCCGCTTCGTGACAATTTGCAACCATTCACTGACCACCGTATGCACCCCAGCAATAATGGGTTATTCCAGCAAGGTAATGCACCGTATCATCGGTTGCCCAAGTTGCCCAGAATTGGCATGAGGAAAATTCTGGAGACTCTCAACGATAGATGTGGTCACTTCGTTATTTTCAACAATTCTTAGCAGGAAACGTCTATGTATGCAACACACGCCATACTTTACTTCAAGACCAATACTTTTTGAGTCATATTAAATTCGTATTTGTAAGAAATGTAAATATGCAATTTTCGCTTGTAGAACTCTCTTCTGGCTTCTTGCTTTCCAGTCAACTTTCACCTTCAAAAATTTAAATGCAATGTCAATCGTTATCTCCTGCCTTCCTGATTACTTTTCTATTGTTCTCGCTCAATTTTTGCTTGTGGAACTCTCTTCTAGCTTCTTGCTTTCCAGTCAACTTTAATGTTAGTGTCTATATTGCCTTTGATCTTCAAAGATTTAAATGCAATGTCAATCGTTATATTGTGTCTTTTTAATTCCTTTTCTTTTATTGTTCTCTCTTCTTAATAATGTTTTTTTTTTTTCATATTCTTTTACACTCAGTAACGTTTTGCGTCTTAGTTGCTTTATATCCTTGTTTGGAGTGAAAAGATTGAAAAAGCGTTATTATTTAAGAAGTGAAATCATCACAGAGAACATTTTCTACCTCCCATGGCCTATGCTAAACTACAGGAGAGCGACACTCTACGACTTCTTCGATTCATGTTTTCCACTGGCATGAAGTGAAGTGACTGTATCGAATCAATTGCTTTTTCTGCAATGAATGCTGGTATTTTCTCTTCAGAATCCGTCTTTCACATTTATAAATCAACCCTTCGTCCGTGCATTGAATACTAGTGCTCCTGACGTATATCTCGAGATTCTTGACAAAATTCAAAGAAGGGCCGGCAATATAATCGATCCTCATCTGGCATCTCGATTTCAGTCACTTTCTCACCGACGTGACGTGGCTTCCTTCTGTCTGTTATACAACTATTTTCATGTTAACTGTTCTGAGGAGCTTTCTTCATTAGTCACTCGATTACATGAATTGAGGTTTGCTACTAGATTGGCAATTATGTCTCACCGTTTTACTGTTGAACTAACGAGATGCAACCGTCATTTCTACTCCGATTTCTTGCTTCTCGGATAACTGTAATTTTCAAAATTTTAAATGTAACGCCAATTGCCATCTTCTGTCTTCTAGAACCATGATTATTTTTGTTCTTACTCCAATCATCCCCAATAAAGTATTTTCTTTCTCTTGCACTCTCTATACACCCCACTGCGTTTTAGTGGCTTTATCGCCTTGCTTGGTGTAAAAGGATAAAGTAGAGAATGCTCCTGTTTCCTTAGTAAGAAAAGAAAAAAGCTTTCCCGTTCCCATGTTTTTCTTAGAGAGAAAAGAAAAAGCTTTTCCCGTTCTGTTTCGTTTGAGCAGAACATGGAGGAAAACAACAAAAGAGTGGGAAGTCAAAGAGAGAAAGGCAAAGAAAAGCAGTATTTTTTGTTCTGGTTGACTTCCAGTGCGTATTGCATTCCCTGGTTTCTAAGTCCCCCTTCGCCACCGGTACGTTCTGCTCTAACCGAAGGTTTCTCCTTCCTTCCTTCTACATCCAGCTTTATTTACGATAGTATTATAATAACATTTGCTTTATCGAAGTCTGGAATGTTGTTGTGATCAGTCGATTTAGGAATCGTTTTAAAATGATATCCACTGCCCGATTTGTAGCCCCAAATAATTACTAACGGTAAATTAAACAGAAAATTAAAATAAAATAAAAATATTCAGAGCTGAATCAAAGAATAAAGGGCACAACGATTAAAATACAGGAGAATATCAAACATATATATATATATATATATATATATATTAGGTTGGTGCAAAAATAATGTCGTTTTCTCACATATGTTCCTATGTGAGAAAACGACATTATTTTTGCACCAACCTAATATATATATATATATATATATATATATATATATATATATATATATATATACACACACACACACATACATATTTGTGTATTTAGGTAGCAATCATTCTATCATGCACATTTCATGGAATACGACAGACAAGGTGCTTTGATTTACTTTTATAGAATTTCTCATGTGATCTTTACATTTTTTTTTCTTAAATTATATAAAAACTGTCTAATTGTTCTTTTTATCCGAGCACTTTTAGCCATTTTCAAGGTTGAAATATATTAACTGTTAACAAGAAATTGATTGTTGTATGTATGGATTTAAATAATGTTTTCATTTTCAAAGCACGGACAAGATATTGTGTTCATGTTTCATAGTTGATATTATTAAGTGTTGGTTTGTTTGTTTTTATTAATAAGGCTACCATTATTTTTAGTCTTTTTCGGCGCCCGGTAGAGGCAAAGGCTAATTTTTGCGTATTTATTTTTTCATAAACACGACAGTGACCTAGAGAGCTCAATCCGTTGGGAGAGTCTTGCATTATTAACAGTAATAGTCACTGTTTACAAATTCAAGCTTTTCTCCCTACATTGCTCAACCCAATTAATTATTTTCCGGAAGATAATATCGTCATCCACAGACAAACAGTTTCGCTGTATCACAGCTCATCAGTGTGGATAGAAATCCGATCGCTTCATATATATATATATATATATATATATATATATATATATATATATTAGGGGTTCTGTTGGCATTGAGCTTTCAATTTATTTTTATATTTGAAGCTTTTAGCCTATTTTAAACTTTAGTTTTTATTTTTGCTCTCTCTCTCTATGTATGTATGTATGTATGTATATATATATATATATATATATATGAAGAAATATAGTCTTAAGGTGTGCTATATTTATGGGATAAAGTGCTCATTATTAGAGATAGAGCGTGTGTAAATATAAAAGTGAACATAGAAGTCAACACTTAGAGGCGACAGTCTGTTTTATGCTAGACGCAATCGGGCGGCCTGACGATTACGTCAGAAATCTCTTTCTTCAAACTTTTATTTCAGCTTCAATTTGAAGCTAATAAATTACATTTAATATTTTCAGTAAGTAAAATATTTTGCCCTATTTCAAAACAAATTTAAATTGATTGGGATGATATTTTTAATTGCCAAAAAATGGCAGACTTTAGCCATTTTTAGCCATATTTACAAATCTCTCAGTACAATCCAATTCTATTTCTTAAAAATCTTTCAAAAATAAAATATACTTTTCTGAAACATCATTTAAAGAAGATTAACCGTTAAGCGCAGTACTTTGTCAATTGTTTTTAATGAAACATGTATAAAAGAGGGACTGCTGTCCAAATACACAATTATTAAATTACACGACTCGGCAGCCAACAAGGAAAGTAACACTAAAACATTCAGAAAAAAAAACTTGTTTTACGACAAATAACAGCAACTAAAAATGAAATCCAACATTTAAATAAGAAACCCCAAAACATGCGATATTAAAAACACGTTGACCGAACACGAATATAACGAAGCACAAAACCCATATCCCCTAAGTATTAATGATGACGAAATTAACCACAGTAATTTGTCAGTCGTTTTTAACGAATCTTATATATATACCCTTTGGAAAGGTGTGAATCCTCTTCTCCCTCCAGCTATGGGTAAATAGAGCAGGAAAACAGGGTTCTATAGACTTGGATGGCAACTGGTCTAGGAGAAGGACAACTCTGAATTCAAAACCTGCGGAGGGTCGTTTGGGGACCTTGTGGCACTTAGTGCACCAGGTCTCTGTATTCAGCCTTTCAAAAAGTGTGGATGGTCCGGCATGAAACCTTCACCACTATAATCAAATCTCATGTGCTGTTGTCGGGCTGTCGGTTTCCTAGGAACTGATCTGCTTGACCCTCATGCGTCGAATTCGACGGGAGAGGCGAGTATATATATATATATATATATATATATATATATATATATATATATATATATATATATATACAACGGATCTCACCATGAAGGAGACTTCCTGTTGTAATCGGACTGAAGGGGTCGATCCCAGCGTTTGGAAAAGTGTCTGAAAATCATACCGCAGGTTGACCCAATCGTGTAGATGGAACCCTTAGCAGCCGTCAATAGCTGTTCTAGTACGAAGTCACAAGTCTTCGTGTCCGTGTTGATCACGCTAGATAACACGTTCTTTCCCAGAAATTATAACTAAGCTCTGCTCAGCATAGTTACAGTATAAAACACAAGTGTGCTCTGTGGGTGTTGAATAAACACAAGTACGCCTAAGCAAGCGTCTGCAATATCCTCGATTACGAGTGGCCAGCTATACTAATTAGTAATTACAGTGTACACGTTCTGTATCTATTACTGGCGGTAGATGCCAAACGGAAATACATACTGTTATAATTGAATATTGTAATTATTTTTTTAATTTTAATTAACGTGTTCATATTTTTAAATAGTTTTCTGCACAATTTACACATTAACAGATATTTCAAAAGCACAGTAGATTGGACGAAATTCTGTCTTTCCGGTTTATTTACATACAAAATCCGAACGTCCAAATTCTAAAGAATAATAAAAGAAAAAGAAAAGGAAACATGGTACATGCCTGTTAAATCATTTCTATTTACAAACATATGTACATGAATTCAAGAGAGTCAAAAACGAGTAAAAATAATCTTTAGTTAAGTTAAAGTCTTTGAGTAGTTGGTTCATAGTCAAAGCCGTGGAGTAGAAAATACTAGTTGGTCCACAGTAAAAATAGTTAAGAAAAAACTTTTGAGTAATTGATCTACAGCCAAAACTGGGGTTGAGAAAAAACTTTTAAATATTTGTTCCACAGTGAAAAAAAAAAGCTTGGGTTGAGAAAAGAATTTGATCGTCAGCAAAGATTCACTGACCATCCCCCACTGATGTTGTTGGAGATGATTCGTTTGAAGTCGCTGGCACATGTTTCTTTCAGCCTGCGTTGGGGGGAGAGGGGATAGAAAAAGCTATGTAGCCACGTCTTCTATTGTGTTTGAATGGCTGTGCAGGCCTGCAACGAAAGAAGCAAAAGAGTTTTTTTTTTTTAATTTAGTGCTACATTTATACTGACACTACTGTAGTGTCACGTGACTATATAGCTAAGCGGGAAGAAAAAAACCTTCAACCTTTGCCATTCATGCTTTATTTATTCACAAGAGTATGTGAACGTCACGTTGTAATCCTCTGTGGAATGTGGATATTTCTATTAATTGACAACGACCCCCCACCGAGGTTTCCGATATACACTGACTGATAAACAGTATTTTCAGTCGCTCTTTTATCGTTCAAAAGAGTCCCCCACGGAAAATTTACTGAAATTGAAAACTACGTGTTCTCATTGGTTGAAAAATTCTGTCTGTATTTTTCTGATTGGCTGGAATGTTTTAAATACTGTTTGAATTTATTCTTAGGCAGGAACATAACAAATTTTAATGTGATCTGATTTTTGATTGTAATATAGCAACAACTCTAAGTAGAAACTTATGAAACTTTATTTGACTAATTCAAATTTAGCGCTGAAAACGTTTATTATAGTGGATGGTTGCAAGCGAGAGGAGAGTTGGGATGTGCTTATTTCATTCACTATTTAACCCTTAAACGAGGGACATCGCTAATTGATGTTTCACTGGAGAACATCGGATATAATCAATTGAGGATTGGAACTTTTTCTAACGTTACGGGTACCATTCAGCCATTTTTTCGAGTCTCATCGGTCCCACACTTTTACTGTCGAAACAGTTAAATGTAACCGCCTTTTCTACTCCAACAGTTTCTTCTCTCGCACTTCTCGACAGTGGATCTCCCTTCCTTTTACTTGCTTCTCTGATAACTATAATCTTCAAAAATTTAAATGTAATGTCAATCGACATCTTCTGTTGCCTTAATCTTGATCCCCGTCCTCCTCTTTATCCTTTCATCAAACACCCTTCTTTACTCTTACTTTCACTCTCTGTAACCTCTCCTTCTTTATACTTATTTTCACTCTCTGTAACCCCTCGCGTGCTAATGGCACTCTCGCCTTGCTTGGGGTGAAATGCTTAAAACATTGACAACTAGATGTTTTATGAGGATACATCATTTCCTGAAGAGTTTGCCTGCAAATAAAGGTGGAAGGACAAGCCAAAGACTGTGCTATGGCGTTTTTTAAGCCTATCCTAGGTGTGACACAAGGCCAAAAGTATGGGGCACCCAGTGAAGATCGAACTTGCTATTCAGTCGCAATTGAACTAGCGAGACAAGCTTTCAACCATCATACCACGTCGAAGTGCCGAAAAAATGTGACACAAGGCCGAAACTATGGGGCACCCAGTGAGGATCAAACTTACTACTCAGTTGTAACTGAACTAACGGGACAAGCTTGCTAACCAATACATCACGCCGAAGTGCCGAAAAATGATTTTCTAAGCATAGCTTAGATGTGGCACAAGGCCTAAACTATGGGGTACCCAGTGAGGATCAAACTCACTATTCAGTTGTAATTGACCTAAGGAGACATGCTTGCTAACCATGACACCACCTAAAGGATGTGCTTTGTTTTGCGTACTTATTTCTCGATACAAAAAAAAAGAGCAAAAATGGTGACAATTTGGCGCAGAGTATCACTCGATCGGGCATGGAGCGCTTCAAAGAGTTTAATACTTTTAAAAATATCAAATTAAGGGACCTGTCATTTGTTTTATTTTATTTATTTTATTTTTTTCTTAATTTTTATAATCTAAAAGAGTTAAAATATCGTTTTTTAGAGATTTTCGTGTAATTATATCGAAAATAAACATTAAAACCTGAGATGAAGTATTATGATTATTTACATTATTTGCATTATTCGGACTGTTATCCTCATCTTCATTGCCATACTCACAACGTTTCGGCCGTTCTACGCTCCGACCTTTATGTCTATGTCTCTCTATATATCTGTCTATATCTCTGAGATGAGGTATTATGATTATTTACATTATTTGCATTATTCGGACTGTTATCCTCATCTTCACTGCCATGTTCACAACGTGGTCCAGTGGATAAAGGCGTTGGTTAGATCCAATCACTAGACCCAAAGTGCTGTGAGTTCAATACCAGGCCACAACGGTGGTGAATCAAAAAACTTGAAATCAAAAGGAAATTACTGAGACATCCGGAAGAGGCATGACACTTGGAAATAGAACAATCTACCCCGGTGGACGAAAGGATTCGGTTCGAAACTCCAATCACCTGAAGATGGCCAGAGAGCACAACGGCCGAAACGTTGTGAATATTGCAATGAAGATGATAACACCCGAATAATGTAAATAATTACAAATACCCTTTTAAAATGAATTTTCTCGTTTTTTTATTGTTTTTTTTTGTTTGTTTATCGCGTGCGTTCGTGCAACCTTTTTTCCAGCTGTTTAAAAAAAAAGCAGTTTCTTTTAATTTGTAATTTGGGAATAGCTTTATTTACTTCCGGTTGGCCAGAAGTGTTGGCGTATCCCTTCTGAAGAATATAACGTAAAATGTATGGATATCATAGGATAGGCAATAGGCTTGAAATAGTTGTTTGTAATGCTATATTTTTAATGTGATGGAGCAACTTGATTCTTTCCAAAAACTAATCTATTCTCGGCAGTTTCAGAGATAAACGCCTGCATATGATTGTCAGTTGAGAGTTTTGCACGAATTTCTTTTATTTTTGTAGGTGTGGCTATAAGGATTGCTGAAAACCTTGTTTGGTAAATGGATGGGTGAAATAGTAAGCATTCTACACATTTTTAATAGAGACAAATGCATAGGACTTTGTATGGAACACCAAAATTTTATCAGGTAAGCAGTTTAAAAAATATCATTGGTTGTCGAGTCAGTTACAGATTGTCTGGAACTAATATGGCATTCAAATAAATTAGAACAGACGCAGATGGACGGGCAAATTGTGAGATTACCCTAACTTGTATATCAGGGGACGTTTCTTAACTCCTTCTAGGTAGCGTTGTATAAAGAAGGAATAAAGAAAAGGACAAAGACACTCTATCTTATCTCTTTAATTACAGAATGCCATAGGGACAAGATTTGTCTCGTTTCGCCAACGGTCCCAACCTAACAACGCAGTACCTTGTCTGTCGTTGAAATTTGTGTGCATATATATATATATATATATATATATATATATATATATATATACATATGTATATATATATGTATATATATATATGTGTATATATATATGTAGATATATATGTACATATATATATGTAGATATATATGTAGATATATATGTATATATATATACACACATTTTAATATATATACATGCACACACGCACACACACACACACACATATGTGTGTGTGTGTGTGTGTTGTGTGTGTGTGTGTGCATGTATATATATTAAAATGTGTGTATATATATATATATACATATATATCTACATATATATCTACATATATATATGTATAAAAGGAAGAGATTATAGTGGTTCCAACGAGAGAAAAGTGTGTATATTAAAAAGAAGATAGGTACCGCAAACGTTTTTGGTTGTAATGTGGATTTTTTTTTTAAAATATTATGCTTTATTTTCCATAATTTTACTACACGCGTTTTTGGTCTCGCCATCAGGTAAAGGGTGGAGATTTCCACATATTATTAAAAATAATTAATCTTTTTCCTTTATGTTTTTCGATGTTAAATATTCCCGATATGAGACATTCTCTGTTTTTTGTGTTAGTGATCCGAATGTCTTTCTTGAATTGGCAGTGAAGAGTTCTGCGTGAAGGGTCATAAAACAATTAAGATTGGTCCAAGAGAAATGATGAATTACTTATCGGTATCTCATCTTTTAATGTTTTATTGACCCCTGTGTGTTCTTAGATCTATTTCTATTTTCGTGTGTTTCTCTCTGCATGCGTGTATATATGCGTGTGCATATTCCCCCTCCATACATACACTGTCCCAGGAATTAGTAAACACATTTGTACACATACATACACACACACACACCGTCCTACCACAAGGAATCAGTACATACACACACATACATACACACATATATACACGCAAATACTTCCCAAGTTACATGGAACCAGTATACACATATACACACACACATACGCACATATATACGTACATACATGCACACGACATATGTATTAAAAAGAAGAGAAAAACCGCAAACGTTTTTGGTTGTAATGTGGACATTTTTAAAATATATATATAATGCTTTATTTTCCATAATTTTGCAACACAGGTTTTGGGTCTCGCGACCTTCTTGAGGCAAAGAGTGGATATTTCCACATATTAAAATTAATTAATTTTCCTTATGTTTTTCGACGTTAAACATTCTCGATATTCGAGAAATTGTATGACAAAGTGAAAAAAAGTTTACTTGTGACGCGTTTGGTCACTGAGAACTTCATCAGACTAAATTTGTTATATTAGTAAGACTGCAAATGCGCACGAACGAAGGGTGATGGGAATTTTAGTATTTTATTCTATCAGCCAAATTCATTTAGAGTCTTTCTCTTTATGTTTCTATCACTTCTGTAAGTAGGTATTCCACACTGTGATATTAGAAGATTTGCCAGGAATGGTAAAATGTTGGAAGAACCAAGCTGCAAATTTACTGTAGATTGTCTTGCGATTAAAGCACTCTCTAGACATTTACAAATATAATAAATTTAGTCCGATGAAGTCCTGAAGAACTAAACTCGTCACAAGTAAATTTTTCTCACTTTGTCCTACAATTTCTCCAATACTGTTCTTGATATATAAAAATATATATCGTTATTTCTTTATATATATATATATATATATATATATACATATATATATATATATATATATAAATTTAATTTAATTAAAATGCAGGCAACCTTTAGGGTCTATTGATTATATTTTATTTCCACAAGAAAGTGATTTTTTCCTGATGTGTGTGTATGCATGTGCAAAAATTCATATATATATATATATATATATATATATCTGTAAAAATACAATATGATTAAAGCCAAAAGTAATAAATTTATTTAACAATTCGTTTTGTCCTCTTATAAAGTCCATTAGAGGATGGAACACATTGGTAAAGAAAAGTTTTGTTTTTATTCATATATATATATATATATATATATATATATATTTCAAGCATAGCTTAGATGTGGCACAAGGCCGGAAGTAGGGGGCACCCAATGAGAATTGAATTCACTACTCAGTCGTAATTGCTCTAGCGAGACAAGCTTTGCTAACCATTACACCACCTCGGGGGGCTCAATATATATATATATATATATATATATATATATATATATATATATATGACAAAGTGGAAAGTTGTTTTATTGACTTGATTACGCATTTCGAAATTGTTAGATAAGCTTCCTCAGATTTTGTTTTTTTTAACGGAGCCATCGGTTTGTAGCGGCATTGACTCGTTTGTTGAACTGTGATATTTTCTTGTGTTGGTGCGAGATATATGTTTATGGAAGGGGTAATGGCATATGATTACCAGTTTGTTATGGGAGTCATCAGTTTGCAGCAGCATGATGAAAACATATTGTCACTCACTTTCTCACTCATGGCACAAGAATCAGGTTAGAGCGAAAATTGATCACTGCTGCCATATCTTGGCTGCAGTTGCTCAATGCTCATTTCCCAGAAAAGCGTCTACGCGGCCTTGTGGGTGATGAATTATTACCCCCTTACACCCCTGTCCACAGACGAAACATCGCAGCTCGCTTGCTATTTCTATGGAAAATGTTCTAACAAATTACTCTCCTAAACCATGATTTGCCATCCATTTACGCATGCTCGCTAGGTAGGTGATTATGGCTCTCCACACTTTCTTGTCCATTGTAAAACTTAATAAATCTTCTCTTTTTGTTATCTCTCCTAAACCATGATTCGCCATCCATTTACGCATGCTTGCTAGGTAGGTGATACGCTGTTTCCCTCTGTCTCTCTTGCCTTCAATTTGTCCCTGTGAGTATCACATTTTCCAAGCCTTTTTCCCTCATTATATGACCTAGAAATTTTAACTGTCTCTTCTTGATGTTAAGTATAAGTATTCATTTTCTATCCGTATGCAGGCAGTTTTCTGTCAGTATAGGTTCTGGGGTATTCTAATATCCTTTTCAAGTATGTTAAGGTTAACGAGCAGTTCCAATAGTTTTTTATGATGTACTTTGTCAAATGCTTCTGCATAATTTATAGTGGTTTGGGGGGGGGGCTTCTTTACAGAAAGTAGAAAGCAAAATTACAAATCGGTATTTTATTGAAAAAATATGAAGACTAAAACCAGTTCCAAAGAAGCTTTAAAGTGCATTTTTCGAACTTTCATTGAAGCAAAACGTGCGATGAGTTTCTCAAAATCAAATTCTCGTGCCAAATTCCACTCGATCACAACGGTTGCCAAGTTGGTAAGGCGGCCTTGAAGCATTGTTGTGCATTCATAGTTCTTTATTTGTTTTAAGTGATTAAAAGAGTGCTTTCTACAAAGTTTTGGGAATGTCATGTGTTGTATTATTAGAATGACATGCATAAATATTTGTCACAAAAAATACAAAGACCTTAATACAAAAATGATATTTAACATATCAGAACCTTACCAGACAGACACGCTTACAGTCTTGTAAGACACGCTAGATCGAGTTTGTTTGTCCCAGCATCTCCTTTTTCAACCTGGAAGTGGTGGTAGTGGGTTTAGGCTCAAAATAACCTGAGTGCCGGGATCAGAAATTCTTTCCCCGGTACTGCCTTCTGCATTTGTATTGCTCTTTCTGATATCTTTCTGAGCAAAAAAAAAAAAAAAAAAATAGTATTCCTTGTTCCAGTGTCTTTAACAGACCCAACGCTGTTCTTGCCCAATTTCTGGTTTAATTCTACTGTGTGCTGTATTCACCAGAATTTGGATAAGTTTTGTTACATGCCTCATAAGGCTGATTCTTTGATGGAGTTTACGTTCGTTTGCCACTGGCTTCTTAGGCAGTGCTATGAAAATAGATCTACTTGGGTCCTCCGGTATATCACCACTATTGTAGATTTCATTTATTATGTATGTAATCTTGCCTCTGCCAAGGTCATCTGAGGCTGTTAGCATCTCTCTTATGATTCCGTCTGGTCCTGCTACTTTGTTTCTGTTCCATTTGGTCCTTCGCTGATTTCACTTCAGATTGAAATATTCTGGTACTTTAATATTTCCATGTATTGACGGCTTTCCCCTTTTCTTGTGGAAATACTCTCTGATATATTCGTTCCATCTCTGATGTATATTTATTCCTCTAAGATCCATCCTTGGATTTTACGGATCCTCTTGATGAGCATGCCTTTCATCCTGTTAGTTCTCTTGTGTTTTTTATGCATATCTGCTTTATCTGTGATACTCATTCTTTCTATTTCTGCATATTTTTTCATTGGGGCATTCCTCTTTAGCTTTCATGAGTCTTTCTAGTGATAATAATAATAATAATAATAATAATAATAATAATAATAATAATTTTATAGGACTTTACAATACACACTGAACAATCAAATCTAATTGTCCAGACATCATGATTAAATTCTACAAAAACAGAAAGTGCTTTCTTATTGACATGGCAGTCACTGCAGATTGTAATGAATCTTTGAAGATCTTCAAATAAACTATTGAAATACAAGGATCTTGAAGTGGAATTCTAAAAAATGGAGCCACATGAGAACATCAATAATTCCAGTTGTTGTTGCAGCCCTCGAAGACCCATAAAAATTTTACGGTTTTCCTATTTGAATTTTCTGATGAATCTTCATTCTTCAGTTAATAATTGAATAAGCTCAAACAAGTTCTATGACAATAAAAATATTGCATCATTAAATATTTGAGCCTAACAACTTTAATAACATATTGCGATAAAAATCATAAATCATTTATGAAAATATGAATGCTGGTCATTATTTAACGAAGTAAGTGGGTACAAATGAAAAGATTTGAAATTAACAACTTTTTTTTATTTCACGGAAACAGCCATTAAACACTTTTATCTTCCCTTCATGAATGTGGAATGCCAAAGCCTAAACAATAGTAAATGCCTGGGAAAATACAAATATATTGAAGGTATTGAAAATCAATTTAATGAATTTATTAAAATAAAAGATTATACAGAAAAAAACAGATTTTAAAAAGTGTCTCAATTAAGTTTAATAATTGATGATTATGATTCTCATCGGAGCATGGCAAAAAATTTTGGGGCCTATCGTGCATGTGTGGCTTAAGCAACATTGTGGCTTAATGGTGTATGGCTTAATGACACTGACCTGTATAATTTTTCAAAGAATGAATTTATTAGCCGGAAGGATATGCAAATCCTCCAACTCAGAAACCATGTTTTTGTTATTTGATGATTGATTTTCATGGTGTTTATTTCCTTCTTCGCTTTACAAATGTTACCCTTGATGTAATTGTTATGTTTTCAATATAACCCAGAAACTAAGCACTAGAGCCTGCATTGGAGGCACACATGGCCCAGTCTCAGTTCAAGGCAAAAATTATGTATTTCTTTGATCATAATGGGGAAAGTTTATTATAAATTCTAAGCATAAGAACAAACTGCCAATCAACATTCTTGTTTGGAAATTCCGAAAGTGTTACGAAAATATATTTGGCGGAAACTCTGGCCAAAGAAGTAGATTTTCACCATGACAATGTTCTTACACCTGATGAATTAAGACTTCATGAGTTCCTGGCTAAGAAATTCATGACAAAAATTGGCCATTCTTCTTATATATCATTATTTAAAATAATCAAGCCCAGAATAAGACGAAGGCACTGAATGGCTAAAAGAAAGAACCAATCACTGTCTCTGTAAGGGTCACATGACCTGGCTATATAAATACTAATTTTAAAAACTCACTCTCTCTTTCTTTTCCTTCCATCACAACCAGGCAAAGTCAAGCCGTAACCTCAAGTTTGGTCAGTGGTAACAATAAAAGGATCAACAAACTACAAGAAAAAGATGGGAAATAAAATAGAAAAGTGAATATTTTAATAAATTCACTCTGCTGTTCATCCAACAAAATTCTTTGAAAACTGTTTAAATAAAAACCAAATAATCAATAATTCTAGTTTCCAGTTTTCATATATGTGGAGGAGGTTGTAATGTGTTGTTCTTTTGATGACGTCAGTATCACTTACATCTGAGTGAATCTGCAATACTTTAAATGTAATATCTGTCTTGTGCTAAGTGGAGTATAGGATTCATGCCAGAAAATACCAGATAGTCTGAATCAAATTTAATATATATACTGGGCTAAAACATACCAAAGTAGACTTTGCAGTCAGTGCCACATCAGAACATCAGAGAAATCGTGTGCATCAGAGGGCTGACCTAGAAGTTGTCCTCATAGGCATCAGGTGCAGATTAACATCTCAAAGTATGTTAGTGGCTGTCCACAACATCTAAACAGATGATAGACCCAGCTATGCTTAGGATGTGCACACAACATGGAACAACTGGATGACATGAAGTTATATAAGTGTCAAATCCAAGAGAAAAAAGATAGAAAGTCTCTCTCACATCTGCATGAGGAAATGTTAAAAATTCACTCAAAGGCACACACACACACACACGCACACACACACACCCACCCACCCTCATGTTAATATTAATTGATGAAATCCAGAAGTGAATAAAAAATAGTTTTATACATGAGAGATTTAGTCTCCTCTTCTTCATAACCTCATGTTATTATTAGTCTCAGATACTTATTACTCTTGTTTTCATATTAGTATCCTATTAGTATTCATTTCATGGTGTTATTAGTCTCATATACTTATAAGTTTAATTTTCTTAATAATCTTGTATTCTTATTAGACATGTTTTGTTTTTGTAATCATTTCATCCCAAGCAAAGTGGGAGTTCCACTAGCACAACAAGGGGTAACAGAGGGTAGAGAACAAGAGTAAAGCAGCGTGTTTGAGAAGAAGATAAAGAGAAGGACGGGGAAAGAGATCAAGATATCAGAAGATGTCGATTGACATTACACTTGAATATTTGAAGATTATAGTTATCAGGGAAGCAAGTAAGAGGAAGGGAGTTCCACAGATGGGAAGTGTGAAAGAAGAAGCTGTTTGAGTAGAAGAGACGTTTACATTTAACCGTTCCCACAGTGAAATGGTGGGACCGAGATACCAGCCTAGTAGCTCATTTAAATTCATGCAGTGTGGGAACCAGAGAAAGCAATTTGTTGGAACAGTTGCTATGAAAATACTTATAGAAGAGACAGAGGGAAGCCATGGCACGTCTGTGAGAAAGCAACTGTAGACTAGATGCCAAATCAGGACCTATCACATTGTATATCCATCTCTTACAGTGGGGGCACCAGAACATATATGACAGCAATATTCCATATTAGTATCTGTCATGAATTATATTCAGGCTTATATTATTGTTCATCTTTTTTTTCTTATTAATCTCGTATTAGTATCTGTCTTGTATTATTATTCATCTAATGGTGTTATTAGTCATCTATTTTCATTATATTCATTTTCTTATTTGTCTTGTATTAGTATCTGGCTTGTATTATTATCCATCTTGCATTACTCTTCACTTTGTATTCTTATTATCAGACTTATGCATTTTATATATCTTTTCTTGTTAGTCTTGTATACTTATTAATTTTCTATTCTTATTAGTCTCGTATTATTATCTGCCTTGTATATTATCCGTCTTATATTATTATTCATCTTGTTTTCATATTAGTCTCGTATTCTTATTAGTATCATATTAGTATCAATCTTGTGGTGTTATTAGTCTCCTATCTTATTAGCATCATATTAGTATGCATCTTGTATTATTATCTGTCCTGTATTGTTATTCATTATGTGGTGTTATTAGTCTTCTATTCTTATTAGGCTTTTATTCTTATTAGTCTCATAACAGTATCCATCTTTAATTATTATTTATCTTGTATTCTTAATTGTATCTCATGGTATTATTCGTTATTTATTCTTATTAGTTTTTTATCAGTTTCCTGCTTGCATTAATATCAGTCTTATATTATTATTCATCTTGTAGTGTTTTTAGTCTTCTATTATTTTTAGTGTCATATTAGTATTCGTCTTGTATCTTTACAGTCTTATATTACTATTCATCTTATTTTTTTTATTAGTCTTGTATTCTTTTTTAGTCAAATTTTCTTATTAGTCATGTAGTGTTATTAGTCTTTACAAGAATAACAAATATAATGACTTCCAATCAAATAAAGCAAATTTTAATTGCCAATCTTTTATACATATTGTTCCTCAGCCAAAATTAAATAGCAGGAAGTGATATCATCACAGTAGCAGTAGAAGTTGTCTTCAGTGTACTAATTAATTATTCAGTGATTATCTTTTTTGCCAAAATAATTGCCTAATGGATCAGAATATTGATTCCAGTTTCTAACTTCCTGAAGTTATGAATGCAATTCCTGGCCTTGGCTGTGCTGGAGTAACCAGACTTAGGGCAAGGACAGTAAAGAAAGAAGATGAAAAACTTGTAAAATTCAAATCCTTAGGAAAAATACAGGAAATAACAAAATAAACAAGAAAAATAATAAAAAATATAGAAAAAAGTAAGAAAAAAAAAAGTAAGAAAATAAAAAAGATAGTTGAAAAAATACAGTGCCACCCATCACATTGAAATGTGATTTTCATTTTAGGAGAAGGGAATATCTTTTATCAGAAAACATCATCTTGTAGTGACATCAGGAAGTTGGTTTATCGTTTTGAAGTTACCATTCGTAGGAAATTCAATCGTCCATTTTTTATTAAAAATCCGAACATCCAAATTTTGAACAATAATAAAATAAAAATAAGGAAAACATGTTTATTTTTGCAAATATAAATGATTTATTTAACAGGCATATCCGTGTTTTCATTATTTTTATTTTATTATCATTTGGAATTCAGACAATTGGATTTTTAACGTGAAAAAAAAACATGGCCGACTGAATTTCCTAAGGAATTACTGTGCAGTGATTATGACATGTATATAATGAATAATAACAAAAATATATATCAATTTAAATTTAATAAAAAATAAATTTTATGCTCTTAAATTATTACAAACACATTTTATAAGTTGACTAATTTCATGCAAAGCAAAACTGTTTTTTAATTAAACATTATTAATGAAACATGACATTCCAATGAAGAAGAAATTTAAATTAGAATTTACTTAGCTTATAATGTGCTTAAAAAATAAGTTTTAAACATCATTTAAAACTTCAAATTATCTCATTCCAAAATTTAATCTGTTTAACAAATATTCTATTACAATTGTGTTTGTCTCTCCCTTTGTCAGCTGATATGACCATTACATCCTATCAATACGTCATAAATAATGGACTATTCCATTTTAGTCATATGCAAAGTGGGGGAAAAAACACTACTTGGTTTCAGTGAGAAAATGAAAGATAGTGTTTAACATCTTCAGGCAATGCCTCATAAATAACGTACAATTCCATTTTGATTGTGTAGAAAAAGAAGACATAGAAAAAGAAAGAGAGAAAAGAAGAGAAGATCGAAGTGTGTATTATTTTTGTTGTCAATTCTCAAGAACAAAGAAAATGTATAAATTCACTTTCAGTATATCTTTAGGTTTTATTCTAATCATTGCTTTTTAAAACAATAAACATTACTGAAGAGTTAAAGTAGTTAAAAAAGCAGTTTCATGGGAAAAACTGTCCTTTCGACTCTATGTTTTATTGTGGGCTTCTTTGTCCATGTTTGCTGATTTTTGCTAATCTATAAGTGGGATTCACTAGCTGTGTTTTTAAGACTATGTCAACACATTCATACAAGAACTTCATTTACATTAAACATAAAACAGATGTATAAAGCCGTAATAATTGCCACATCAGAGAAACCTCAAGGTATTTTAAGAAAAAATTATATAAACATAAAAGGAATCTTTTACAAAATAACATATTAAATGCATTAGTTGTTTACTGTAATGGGACTGACCACAATTCTGACTTAAAAAATGCTGCTCTAAAAGAGAAAATAATTTCCTAAGACAAAAATGTTTAGAAGGTATTTTAATCTTTTGATCATCCACAGTAAATTTGAGTCCAGGATTTTACAAGATTTCACCTTTGTTGACAGATCTTTTATTATCACTATGTGGCATGATATTTAATAGCAAAAATAATGAAATCATACCAACATTTATTGAATTCATAAATTTATAGACATTTACTAAATTATTAAAATGTGTAAACCAACTATAGGGAAATCCTTATTTACCATTTTATAAAGTTTGGATCAATTGTTAATGAGCTAATGTCTTGCCAACCATTCCAATAAACAATTTAATAGTGTTTAATATCTTTGTTGTAAATTCTCAAGAACAAAGAAAATGTATAAATTCACTTTTATATGTTTAGGTTTTATTACAATTCTAATCATTGCTTTTTAAAACTTTTTTTTTAAGATTAGGATAGATAGATGGATAGATAGATAGATAAGAAGAGACTGGCATAGATAGAAAGATAAATAGATAGATAGGAACAACTTGTGATAGATAGATAGGAACAGACTGGCATAGATAGATAGATAGATAGATAGATACAAAACAGCTCAATATGATATAGATAGTTATAAACAGATTGGAATAAATAGATACATAGATACATATGAATAAAATGATAGATAGATAGATAGGAACAAACTGAGATAGATAGCTAGATACATAGGGAGATAGATACATAGATAGATGCACGGTTAGATAGATAGATAGATATAAATAGACTGATAAACAAAGATATCTATGAAGGCATATATAAACAGAGTTACATAGATACAATATAGACAGATACCTTATAGATAGATATGAACAAATTAGGATAGATAGATACTTAGATAAAGAGTTAGGAACAGACTGGCATATATATATATATATATATATATATATATATATATATATAGATAGATAGATAGATAGATAGATAGATAGATAGATAGATAGATAGATAAGAAAAAACTAAGATAGATACATCAAGAGATAGATACATAGATGATGCAGAGATAGATAAATAGATAGATAGATATGAATAAACTGAGATAGATAGATAGATATAGAGATAGATACATAGATATATAGAAAGTAGATATGAACAGACTGAGATAGATATCTATGAGGATAGATATATATGAATAGAGTTACATAGATAAAATATAGATATGATCCAATAGGGATAGATAGATAGATAGATAGGAACAAATTGTGATAGATAGATACATAGGTAGGAACAAATTGGCATAGATAAATAGATAGATAGTCACACATTATGAAATGGACAAAATCCAACAATTATTTTAAGACATTTTTTATGTTTGTACGTTCTTTTTATTGATACAAATATTTAAGAAAATTCTCTGTTTATAATAAACAGTATTAACAACATTTACCGGCCTGAATGTTTGAGAAATTTTCATAGAAAATATGCGTCCTTGTTTACATTTGGATACATATCAAGCAGATATGAATATACAAGAAAATCATGGAGAATTGTAGTTTAAAAACAGTAAAATCAACCTTGCTAATTGAAATACTCCTCTGTGGCTCAACTGGTAAAAGCACATCAGGCTATATGACAGTTCCGTACAGGATACAGGTTCGATTCCTGTCGGAGGATGCATATTTTCTATGAAAATTTCTCAGACATTCGGGTCGGTAAATGTTGTTAATACTGTTTATTCTAAACAGAACATTTACTTAAATATTTGTATCTATAAAAAGAATGTATAAACATAAAAAATGTCTTAGTTAGATATAGTTTTATTACAATTCTAATCATCACTTTTTAAAACAATAAACATTGCTGAAGAGTGAAGATAGTTAAATAAACGAAGTTATAGGAAAAATGTTCTTTTGACACTCTTATTGTGGACACATTTATCTATGTTTGCCTTTTTTTTAAAATCTAAATCCCCATCCAAGGACACAAATCATTCTAACAATGTGATGATAATTTTAATACCATTAGAAAGATGATATAAAATTTCATTTGGTAAAAAAATATTTTTGGTTGGCTAAGTTCAGAACTGAATATAATTTTTAAAAGGTAGAAAGTAAACATTCTACTATATTGGCAATTAGGTCTCACTGTTTTACTGTTGAACTAGTGAGATGGAACTGTATCTTTGACTCTAACAGTTTCTTTTCTTGCACTTCCTGTGAAACTCTCTTCCAATTTCTTGCTTCCCTGATAACTACAATCTAAGAAGATTTAAATGCAACATCAATCACCATTTTCTGTTCTTGAACCCTTTTATGGTTTTTCATTTCCTCAATCTTCCCCTTAATTACTCATTCACCTTTTCCTTCTATTTCATTTTCACTCCCTGTGAAGCCCCTCGCCATCTACCATAGATAAATAGATAAATAGATAGATAGACAAGAACAGACTGGGATAGAGAGGTAGGAAAAAACAGAGATAGATACATCAAGAGATAGATACATAGATGATGCAGAGATAGATAGATAGATAGATAGATAGATAGATAGTTAAATAGAGACAATACAGTTCGATATGATATAGATAGATATGAACAGTTTGGAGTAGATAGATACATACATATATATGAATAAACTGAGATGGACAGATATGTTGAGAGATACATCAATATAGAGATAGATACATAGACAGATATATAGAATATATATATTCACCCCTGAAAAGCGCCTCGCTGTTCAAAATTGTGTCTTAGTGGCTTTAATGCCTTGGTTAGGGGTGAGAGAATTAAAAAAATTTAAAATGCAGATTTTTCAGGTATTGAATCAGTTTATCTGTTTTTTTTTAACATTGTTTCCTTCTTTATTGAAATTAAAATTGAAATAAATGGTTTGGGAGATATGCAGCATCAAATGAAAGGAAGTTGCTGATGATATACACAACTGATGGTGAAAATTAAAAATGAATGATGGAGGAGGAGAAAAAGAGGCAAAAGAAGGAAAAGAAAAAGAAAGATTTGGTAAGAAAAAAAAAGAAGGAAACAAATAAAATAAAGGAAGAGAAAAGGAAAGGAGAAAAGGGAAGAGAAAGAGAAAGACGTAAAAAAGAAAGGAGGAAAAGGAAGGGAAAGAGAAAGAGGTAAAAAAGAAATGAGAAAAAGGAAGAGAAAGAGAAAGATATAAAAAAGAAATGAGAAAAAGGAAGGGAAAGAAAAAGACATAAAAAAGAAAGGACAAAAAGGAAGGAAAAGAGAAAGACATAAAAAAGAAAAAAAGAAAAAGTAAGGGAAAGAGATAGACATAAAAAAGAAAGGAGAAAAAGGAAGAGAAAAAGAAAGACATAAAAAAATGAAGAAAAAGTAAGGGAAAGAGAAAGACATAAAAAAGAAAGGAGAAAAAAATGAAGGGAAAACAAAGACATAAAAAAAAAGGAGGAAAAGAAAGGGAATGAGAAAGACATAAAAAAGAAATGAACAAAAGAAAGAGAAAGACATAAAAAAGAAAGGAGGAAAAGAAAGGGAAAGAGGACGACATAAAAAAGAAAGGAAGAAAAGAAAGGGAAAGAGAAAGACGTAAAAAAGAAAGATAAGAAAAGGAAGGGAAAGAGAAAGATGTAAAAAAGAAATGGGAAAAAGGAAGGTTTAAGAGAAAGACATAAAAAAGAAAGTAGAAAAAGGAAGGGAAAGAGAAAGACATAAAAAAGAAAGAAGGAAAAGAAAGGGAAAGAGAAAGACATAAAAAAGAAATGAGAAAAAGGAAGGGAAAGTGAAAGACATAAAAAAGAAAGGAGGAAAAGAAAGAGAAACAGAAAGACATAAAAATGAAATGAGAAAAAGGAAGGGAGAAAAAAAGAGAGAAAAAGGAAAGGAGAGAAAAGAAGGGAAAGCAAAAGACATAAAAAAGAAATGAGAAAATGGAAGGGAAAGAGAAAGACATAAAAAAGAAAGGAGAAAAAGGAAGGGAAAGAGAAAGACATAAAAAAGAAATGAAAAAAAGGAAGGGAAAGAGAAAGACAAAAAATGATATGAGAAAAAGGGAGGGAAAGTGAAGGACATAAAAAAGAAAGGAGAAAAAAGAAGAGAAAGAGAAAGACATAAATATGAAATGAGAAAAAGGAAGGGAAAGATAAAGACATAAAAAAGAAAGGCGGAAAAGAAAGGGAAAGAGAAAGACATAAAAAAAACAGGAGGTAAAGAAAGGGAAAGAGAAAGACATAAAAAAGAAAGTAAAAAGAGGAAGAGAAAGAGAAAGACATAAAAAGAATGAGATAAAGGAGGGGAAATAAAAAGACATAAAAAAGAAAGGTGGAAAAGAAAGGGAAAGAGGACGACATCAAAAAGAAAGGAGGAAAAGAAAGGGAAAGAGAAAGACATAAAAAAGAAATGAGAAAAAGGAAGGGAAAGCGAAAGACATAAAAAAGAAATGAGAAAAAGGAAGAGAAAGAAAAAGACATAAAAAAGAAATGAGGAAAAGAAAGGGAAAGAGAAAGACATAAAAAAGACAGGAGGTAAAGAAAAGGAAAGAGAAAGACATAAAAAAGAAAGGAAAAAGAGGAAGGGAAAGAGAAAGACATAAAAAAGAAATGAGGAAAAGAAAGGGAAAGAGAAAAACATAAAAATGAAATGGGAAAAAGGAAGGGAAAGCCAAAGACGTGAAAAAAAAAATGAGCAAAAGGAAGGGAAAGAGAAAGACATAAAAAAGAAATGAGAAAAAAGAAGGGAAAGAGAAAGACATAAAAAAGAAAGGAGGAAAAGAAAGGGAAAGACAAAGACCTAAAAAAGAAAGGAGAAAAAGGAAGGGAAAGACAAAGACATAAAAAAGAAACGAGAAAAAGGAAAGGAAAGAGAAAGACAAAAAATGAAATGAGAAAAAGGTAGGGACAGTGAAGGACATAAAAAAGAAAGGAGAAAAAAGAAGGGAAAGAGAAAGACATAAATATGAAATGAGAAAAAGGAGGGGAAATAAAAAGACACAAAAAAGAAAGGTGGAAAAGAAAGGGAAAGAGGATGACATAAAAAAGAAAGGAGGAAAAGAAAGGGAAAGGGAAAGAGAAAGACATAAAAAAGAAACGAGAAAAAAGAAGGGAAAGCGAAAGACATGAAAAAGAAATGAGAAAAAGGAAGGGAAAGAGAAGGAGATAAAAAAGAAATGAGAAAAATGAAAGAGAAAGACATAAAAAAGAAATGAGAAAAAAGAAGGGAAAGAGAAAGACCTAAAAAAGAAATGAGAAAAAGGAAGGGAAAGAGAAAGATATAAAAAAGAAATGAGAAAAAGGAAGGGAAAGAGAAAGACATTAAAAAGAAATGAGAAAAAGGAAAGGAAAGAGAAAGACATAAAAAAGAAAAGCGGAAAAGAAAGGGAAAGAGAAAGACATAAAAAAGAAAGTAAAAAGAGGAAGAGAAAGAGAAAGACATAAAAAAGAATGAGATAAAGGAGGGGAAATAAAAAGACATAAAAAAGAAAGGTGGAAAAGAAAGGGAAAGAGGACAACATCAAAAAGAAAGGAGGAAAAAAAAGGGAAAGAGAAAGACATAAAAAAGAAATGAGAAAAAGGAAGGGAAAGAGAAAGACATAAAAAAGACAGGAGGTAAAGAAAAGGAAAGAGAAAGACATAAAAAAGAAAGGAAAAAGAGGAAGGGAAAGAGAAAGACATAAAAAAGAAATGAGGAAAAGAAAGGGAAAGAGAAAAACATAAAAATGAAATGGGAAAAAGGAAGGGAAAGCCAAAGACGTAAAAAAGAAATGAGCAAAAGGAAGGGAAAGAGAAAGACATAAAAAAGAAATGAGAAAAAAGAAGGGAAAGAGAAAGACATAAAAAAGAAAGGAGGAAAAGAAAGGGAAAGACAAAGACCTAAAAAAGAAAGGAGAAAAAGGAAGGGAAAGAGAAAGACATAAAAAAGAAACGAGAAAAAGAAGGGAAAGTGAAAGACAAAAAATGAAATGAGAAAAAGGTAGGGACAGTGAAGGACATAAAAAAGAAAGGAGAAAAAAGAAGGGAAAGAGAAAGACATAAAAAAGAAATGCGGAAAAGAAAGGAAAAGAGAAAGACATAACAAAGACAAAAGGTAAAGAAAGGGAAAGAGAAAGACATAAAAAAGAAAGGAAAAAGAGGAAGAGAAAGAGAAAGACATAAAAAAGAATGAGATAAAGGAGGGGAAATAAAAAGACACAAAAAAGAAAGGTGGAAAAGAAAGGGAAAGAGGACGACATAAAAAAGAAAGGAGGAAAAGAAAGGGAAAGGGAAAGAGAAAGACATAAAAAAGAAATGAGAAAAAAGAAGGGAAAGAGAATGAGATAAAAAAGAAATGAGAAAAAGTAAAGAGAAAGACATAAAAAAGAAATGAGAAAGTAGAAGGGAAAGAGAAAGACATAAAAAAGAAATGAGAAAAAGGAAGGGAAAGAGAAAGACATTAAAAAGAAAGGAGAAAAAGGAAGGGAAAGAGAAAGACATAAAAAAGACAGGAGGTAAAGAAAGGGAAAGACAAAGACATAAAAAAGAAAGGAAAAGAGGAAGGGAAAGAGAAAGACATAAAAAAGAAATGAGGAAAAGAAAGGGAAAGAGAAAAACAAAAAAAAGAAATGAGAAAAAGGAAGGGAAAGAGAAAGACATTAAAATGAAATGAGAAAAAGGAAGGGAAAGAGAAAGACATAAAAAAGAAATGAGAAAATAGAAGGGAAAGAGAAAGAGATAAAAAAGAAATGAGAAAAAGGAAAGAGAAAGACATAAAAAAGAAATGAGAAAAAAGAAGGGAAAGAGAAAGACATAAAAAAGAAAGGGGGAAAAGAAAGGGAAAGACAAAGACCTAAAAAAGAAATGAGAAAAAGGAAGAGAAAGAGAAAGATATAAAAAAGAAATGAGAAAAAGGAAGGGAAAGAGAAAGACATAAAAAAGACAGGACGTAAAGAAAGGGAAAGAGAAAGACATAAAAAAGAAAGGAAAAAGAGGAAGAGAAAGAGAAAGACATAAAAAAGAATGAGATAAAGGAGGGGAAATAAAAAGACATAAAAAAGAAAGGTGGAAAAGAAAGGGAAAGAGGATGACATAAAAAAGAAAGGAGGAAAAGAAAGGGAAAGGGAAAGAGAAAGACATAAAAAAGAAACGAGAAAAAAGAAGGGAAAGCGAAAGACATGAAAAAGAAATGAGAAAAAGGAAGGGAAAGAGAAAGAGATAAAAAAGAAATGAGAAAAAGGAAAGAGGACGACATCAAAAAGAAAGGAGGAAAAGAAAGGGAAAGGGAAAGAGATAGACATAAAAAAGAAATGAGAAAAAGGAAGGGAAAGCGAAAGACATAAAAAAGAAATGAGAAAAAGGAAGGGAAAGAAAAAGACATAAAAAAGAAATGAGGAAAAGAAAGGGAAAGAGAAAAACATAAAAAAGAAATGAGAAAAAGGAAGGGAAAGAGAAAGACTTAAAAAAGACAGGAGGTAAAGAAAAGGAAAGAGAAAGACATAAAAAAGAAAGGAAAAAGAGGTAGGGAAAGACAAAGACCTAAAAAAGAAAGGAGAAAAAGGAAGGGAAAGAGAAAGACCTAAAAAAGAAAAGAGAAAAAGAAGGGAAAGTGAAAGACAAAAAATGAAATGAGAAAAAGGTAGGGACAGTGAAGGACATAAAAAAGAAAGGAGAAAAAAGGAGGGAAAGAGAAAGACATGAATATGAAATGAGAAAAAGGAAGGGAAAGAGAAAGACATAAAAAAGAAATGCGGAAAAGAAAGGAAAAGAGAAAGACATAACAAAGACAGGAGGTAAAGAAAGGGAAAGAGAAAGACATAAAAAAGAAAGGAAAAAGAGGAAGAGAAAGAGAAAGACATAAAAAAGAATGAGATAAAGGAGGGGAAATAAAAAGACATAAAAAAGAAAGGAGGAAAAGAAAGGGAAAGGGAAAGAGAAAGACATAAAAAAGAAACGAGAAAAAAGAAGGGAAAGCGAAAGACATGAAAAAGAAATGAGAAAAAGGAAGGGAAAGACAAAGACCTAAAAAAGAAAGGAGAAAAAGGAAGGGAAAGAGAAAGATATCAAAAAGAAATGAGAAAAAGTAAAGAGAAAGACATAAAAAAGAAATGAGAAAAAAGGAGGGAAAGAGAAAGACATAAAAAAGAAAGGGGGAAAAGAAAGGGAAAGACAAAGACCTAAAAAAGAAATGAGAAAAAGGAAGGGAAAGAGAAAGATATAAAAAAGAAATGAGAAAAAGGAAGGGAAAGAGAAAGACATTAAAATGAAATGAGAAAAAGGAAGGGAAAGAGAAAGACATAAAAAAGAAATCAGAAAAAAGAAGGGAAAGAGAAAGACATAAAAAAGAAATGAAGAAAAGAAAGGGAAAGACAAAGACCTAAAAAAGAAAGGAGAAAAAGGAAGGGAATGAGAAAGACATAAAAAAAAAGAAGGAAAAGAAAGGGAAAGACAAAGATCTAAAAAAGAAAGGAGAAAAAGGAAGGGAAAGAGAAAGACATAAAAAAGAAATGAGAAAAAGGAAGGGAAAGAGAAAGACATTAAAATGAAATGAGAAAAAAGAAGGAAAAGAGAAAGAGATAAAAAGGAAATGAGAAAAAGGAAGGGAAAGAAAAAGACATAAAAAAGAAATGAGGAAATGAAAGGGAAAGAGAAAAACATATAAATGAAATGGGAAAAAGGAAGGGAAAGCCAAAGACGTAAAAAAGAAATGAGTAAAAAGAAGGGAAAGAGAAAGACATAAAAAAGAAAGACGGAAAAGAAAGGGAAAGACAAAGATCTAAAAAAGAAAGGAGAAAAAGGAAGGGAAAGAGAATGACATAAAAAAGAAAGGAGAAAAAGGAAGAGAAAGACAAAGACCTAAAAAAAAAAGGAGAAAAAGGAAGGGAAAGTGAAAAACATAAAAAAGAAAGGAGAAAAAGGGAGGGAAAGAGAAAGACATAAAAAGAAACGAGAAAAAGAAAGGGAAAGAGAAAGACATAAAAAAGAATGTGATAAAGGAGGGGAAATAAAAAGACATAAAAAAGAAAGGAGGAAAAGAAAGGGAAAGAGAAAGACATAAAAAAGAAATGAGAAAAAGAAATGGAAAGAAAAAGACATAAAAAAGAAATGAACAAAAGAAAGAGAGAGAGAACGACATAAAAAAGAAAGGAGGAAAAGAAAGGGAAAGAGGACGACATAAAAAAGAAAGGAAGAAAAGAAAGGGAAAGAGAACGACATAAAAAAGAAAGATAGGAAAAGGAAGGGAAAGAGAAAGATGTGAAAAAGAAATGAGAAAAAGGAAGGTTCAAGAGAAAGACATAAAAAATAAAGTAGAAAAAGGAAGGGAAAGAGAAAGACATAAAAAAGAAAGGAGGAAAAGAAAGGGAAAGAGAAAGACATAAAAAAAGAAATGAGAAAAAGGAAGGGAAAGAGAAAGACATAAAAAAGAAAGGAGGAAAAGAAAGAGAAACAGAAAGACATAGAAATGAAATGAGAAAAAGGAAGGGAAAGAAAAAGAGAGAAAAAGGAAAGGAGAGAAAAGAAGGGAAAGCAAAAGACATAAAAAAGAAAGGAGAAAAAAGAAGGGAAAGAGAAAGACATAAAAAAGAAATGAGAAAAAGGGAGGGAAAGAGAAAGACATAAAAAAGAAATGAGAAAAAAGAAGGGAAAGAGAAAGACATAAAAAAGAAAGGAAGAAAAGAAAGGGAAAGACAAAGACCTAAAAAAGAAAGGAGAAAAAGGAAGGGAAAGAGAAAGATATAAAAAAGAATGAGATAAAGGAAGGGAAATAAAAAGACATAAAAAAGAAAGCTGGAAAAGAAAGGGAAAGAGGACGACATAAAAAAGAAAGGAGGAAAAGAAAGGGAAAGGGAAAGAGAAAGACATAAAAAAGAAACGAGAAAAAAGAAGGGAAAGCGAAAGACATGAAAAAGAAAGGAGAAAAAGGAAGGGAAAGAGAAAGAGATAAAAAAGAAATGAGAAAAAGGAAGGGAAAGAGAAAGATATAAAAAAGAAATGAGAAAAAGGAAGGGAAAGAGAAAGACATTAAAAAGAAAGGAGAAAAAGGAAGGGAAAGAGAAAGACATAAAAAAGAAAAGCGGAAAAGAAAGGGAAAGAGAAAGACATAAAAAAGACAGGAGGTAAAGAAAGGGAAAGAGAAAGACATAAAAAAGAAAGGAAAAAGAGGAAGGGAAAGAGAAAGACATAAAAAAGAAATGAGGAAAAGAAAGGGAAAGAGAAAAACATAAAAAAGAAATGAGAAAAAGGAAGGGAAAGAGAAAGACATTAAAATGAAATGAGAAAAAGGAAGGGAAAGAGAAAGACATAAAAAAGAAATCAGAAAAAAGAAGGGAAAGAGAAAGACATAAAAAAGAAAGGAGGAAAAGAAAGTGAAAGACAAAGACCTAAAAAAGAATGGAGAAAAAGGAAGGGAAAGAGAAAGATATAAAAAAGAAATGAGAAAAAGGAAGGGAAAGAGAAAGACATTAAAATGAAATGAGAAAAAGGAAGGAAAAGAGAAAGAGATAAAAAAGAAATGAGAAAAAGGAAGGGAAAGAAAAAGACATAAAAAAGAAATGAGGAAATGAAAGGGAAAGAGAAAAACATATAAATGAAATGGGAAAAAGGAAGGGAAAGCCAAAGACGTAAAAAAGAAATGAGCAAAAGGAAGGGAAAGAGAAAGACATAAATATGAAATTAGAAAAAGGAAGGGAAAGAGAAAGACATAAAAAAGAAATGAGAAAAAAGAAGGGAAAGAGAAAGACATAAAAAAGAAAGACGGAAAAGAAGGGGAAAGACAAAGATCTAAAAAAGAAAGGAGAAAAAGGAAGGGAAAGAGAAAGACATAAAAAAGAAAGGAGAAAAAGGAAGAGAAAGACAAAGACCTAAAAAAGAAAGGAGAAAAAGGAAGGGAAAGTGACAGACATAAAAAAGAAAGGAGAAAAAGGGAGGGAAAGAGAAAGACATAAAAAGAAACGAGAAAAAGAAAGGGAAAGAGAAAGACATAAAAAAGAAAGTAGAAAAAGGAAGGGAAAGAGAAAGACATAAAAAAGAAATGAGAAAAAAGAAAGGGAAAGAGAAAGACATAAAAAAGAAAGACGGAAAAGAAGGGGAAAGACAAAGATCTAAAAAAGAAAGGAGAAAAAGGAAGGGAAAGCAAAAGACATAAAAAAGAAAGGAGAAAAAAGAAGGGAAAGAGAAAGACATAAAAAAGAAATGAGAAAAAGGGAGGGAAAGAGAAAGACATAAAAAAGAAATGAGAAAAAAGAAGGGAAAGAGAAAGACATAAAAAAGAAAGGAAGAAAAGAAATGGAAAGACAAAGACCTAAAAAAGAAAGGAGAAAAAGGAAGGGAAAGAGAAAGACATAAAAAAGAAACGAGAAAAAGGAAGGGAAAGAGAAAGACAAAAAATGAAATGGGAAAAAGGAAGGGAAAGAGAAAGACATAAAAAAGAAAGGAGAAATGGAAGGGAAAGAGAAAGACATAAATATGAAATGAGAAAAAGGAAGGGAAAGAGAAAGACATAAAAAAGAAATGCGGAAAAGAAAGGAAAAGAGAAAGACATAACAAAGACAGGAGGTAAAGAAAGGGAAAGAGAAAGACATAAAAAAGAAAGGAAAAAGAGGAAGAGAAAGAGAAAGACATAAAAAAGAATGAGATAAAGGAGGGGAAATAAAAAGACATAAAAAAGAAAGCTGGAAAAGAAAGGGAAAGAGGACGACATAAAAAAGAAAGGAGGAAAAGAAAGGGAAAGGGAAAGAGAAAGACATAAAAAAGAAACGAGAAAAAAGAAGGGAAAGCGAACGACATGAAAAAGAAATGAGAAAAAGGAAGGGAAAGAGAAAGATATAAAAAAGAAATGAGAAAAAGGAAGGGAAAGAGAAAGATATAAAAAAGAAATGAGAAAAAGGAAGGGAAAGAGAAAGATATAAAAAAGAAAAGCGGAAAAGAAAGGGAAAGAGAAAGACATAAAAAAGACAGGAGGTAAAGAAAGGGAAAGAGAAAGACATAAAAAAGAAAGGAAAAAGAGGAAGGGAAAGAGAAAGACATAAAAAAGAAATGAGGAAAAGAAAGGGAAAGAGAAAAACATAAAAAAGAAATGAGAAAAAGGAAGGGAAAGAGAAAGACATTAAAATGAAATGAGAAAAAGGAAGGGAAAGAGAAAGACATAAAAAAGAAATCAGAAAAAAGAAGGGAAAGAGAAAGACATAAAAAAGAAAGGAGGAAAAGAAAGTGAAAGACAAAGACCTAAAAAAGAATGGAGAAAAAGGAAGGGAAAGAGAAAGATATAAAAAAGAAATGAGAAAAAGGAAGGGAAAGAGAAAGACATTAAAATGAAATGAGAAAAAGGAAGGAAAAGAGAAAGAGATAAAAAAGAAATGAGAAAAAGGAAGGGAAAGAAAAAGACATAAAAAAGAAATGAGGAAATGAAAGGGAAAGAGAAAAACATATAAATGAAATGGGAAAAAGGAAGGGAAAGCCAAAGACGTAAAAAAGAAATGAGCAAAAGGAAGGGAAAGAGAAAGACATAAATATGAAATTAGAAAAAGGAAGGGAAAGAGAAAGACATAAAAAAGAAATGAGAAAAAAGAAGGGAAAGAGAAAGACATAAAAAAGAAAGACGGAAAAGAAGGGGAAAGACAAAGATCTAAAAAAGAAAGGAGAAAAAGGAAGGGAAAGAGAAAGACATAAAAAAGAAAGGAGAAAAAGAAAGGGAAAGGGAAAGAGAAAGACATAAAAAAGAAACGAGAAAAAAGAAGGGAAAGCGAAAGACATGAAAAAGAAAGGAGAAAAAGGAAGGGAAAGAGAAAGAGATAAAAAAGAAATGAGAAAAAGGAAGGGAAAGAGAAAGATATAAAAAAGAAATGAGAAAAAGGAAGGGAAAGAGAAAGACATTAAAAAGAAAGGAGAAAAAGGAAGGGAAAGAGAAAGACATAAAAAAGAAAAGCGGAAAAGAAAGGGAAAGAGAAAGACATAAAAAAGACAGGAGGTAAAGAAAGGGAAAGAGAAAGACATAAAAAAGAAAGGAAAAAGAGGAAGGGAAAGAGAAAGACATAAAAAAGAAATGAGGAAAAGAAAGGGAAAGAGAAAAACATAAAAAAGAAATGAGAAAAAGGAAGGGAAAGAGAAAGACATTAAAATGAAATGAGAAAAAGGAAGGGAAAGAGAAAGACATAAAAAAGAAATCAGAAAAAAGAAGGGAAAGAGAAAGACATAAAAAAGAAAGGAGGAAAAGAAAGTGAAAGACAAAGACCTAAAAAAGAATGGAGAAAAAGGAAGGGAAAGAGAAAGATATAAAAAAGAAATGAGAAAAAGGAAGGGAAAGAGAAAGACATTAAAATGAAATGAGAAAAAGGAAGGAAAAGAGAAAGAGATAAAAAAGAAATGAGAAAAAGGAAGGGAAAGAAAAAGACATAAAAAAGAAATGAGGAAATGAAAGGGAAAGAGAAAAACATATAAATGAAATGGGAAAAAGGAAGGGAAAGCCAAAGACGTAAAAAAGAAATGAGCAAAATGAAGGGAAAGAGAAAGACATAAATATGAAATTAGAAAAAGGAAGGGAAAGACAAAGATCTAAAAAAGAAAGGAGAAAAAGGAAGGGAAAGAGAAAGACATAAAAAAGAAAGGAGAAAAAGAAAGGGAAAGGGAAAGAGAAAGACATAAAAAAGAAACGAGAAAAAAGAAGGGAAAGCGAAAGACATGAAAAAGAAAGGAGAAAAAGGAAGGGAAAGAGAAAGAGATAAAAAAGAAATGAGAAAAAGGAAGGGAAAGAGAAAGATATAAAAAAGAAATGAGAAAAAGGAAGGGAAAGAGAAAGACATTAAAAAGAAAGGAGAAAAAGGAAGGGAAAGAGAAAGACATAAAAAAGAAAAGCGGAAAAGAAAGGGAAAGAGAAAGACATAAAAAAGACAGGAGGTAAAGAAAGGGAAAGAGAAAGACATAAAAAAGAAAGGAAAAAGAGGAAGGGAAAGAGAAAGACATAAAAAAGAAATGAGGAAAAGAAAGGGAAAGAGAAAAACATAAAAAAGAAATGAGAAAAAGGAAGGGAAAGAGAAAGACATTAAAATGAAATGAGAAAAAGGAAGGGAAAGAGAAAGACATAAAAAAGAAATCAGAAAAAAGAAGGGAAAGAGAAAGACATAAAAAAGAAAGGAGGAAAAGAAAGTGAAAGACAAAGACCTAAAAAAGAATGGAGAAAAAGGAAGGGAAAGAGAAAGATATAAAAAAGAAATGAGAAAAAGGAAGGGAAAGAGAAAGACATTAAAATGAAATGAGAAAAAGGAAGGAAAAGAGAAAGAGATAAAAAAGAAATGAGAAAAAGGAAGGGAAAGAAAAAGACATAAAAAAGAAATGAGGAAATGAAAGGGAAAGAGAAAAACATATAAATGAAATGGGAAAAAGGAAGGGAAAGCCAAAGACGTAAAAAAGAAATGAGCAAAAGGAAGGGAAAGAGAAAGACATAAATATGAAATTAGAAAAAGGAAGGGAAAGAGAAAGACATAAAAAAGAAATGAGAAAAAAGAAGGGAAAGAGAAAGACATAAAAAAGAAAGACGGAAAAGAAGGGGAAAGACAAAGATCTAAAAAAGAAAGGAGAAAAAGGAAGGGAAAGAGAAAGACATAAAAAAGAAAGGAGAAAAAGGAAGAGAAAGACAAAGACCTAAAAAAGAAAGGAGAAAAAGGAAGGGAAAGTGACAGACATAAAAAAGAAAGGAGAAAAAGGGAGGGAAAGAGAAAGATATAAAAAGAAACGAGAAAAAGAAAGGGAAAGAGAAAGACATAAAAAAGAAAGTAGAAAAAGGAAGGGAAAGAGAAAGACATAAAAAAGAAATGAGAAAAAAGAAAGGGAAAGAGAAAGACATAAAAAAGAAAGACGGAAAAGAAGGGGAAAGACAAAGATCTAAAAAAGAAAGGAGAAAAAGGAAGGGAAAGCAAAAGACATAAAAAAGAAAGGAGAAAAAAGAAGGGAAAGAGAAAGACATAAAAAAGAAATGAGAAAAAGGGAGGGAAAGAGAAAGACATAAAAAAGAAATGAGAAAAAAGAAGGGAAAGAGAAAGACATAAAAAAGAAAGGAAGAAAAGAAATGGAAAGACAAAGACCTAAAAAAGAAAGGAGAAAAAGGAAGGGAAAGAGAAAGACATAAAAAAGAAACGAGAAAAAGGAAGGGAAAGAGAAAGACAAAAAATGAAATGGGAAAAAGGAAGGGAAAGAGAAAGACATAAAAAAGAAAGGAGAAATGGAAGGGAAAGAGAAAGACATAAATATGAAATGAGAAAAAGGAAGGGAAAGAGAAAGACATAAAAAAGAAATGCGGAAAAGAAAGGAAAAGAGAAAGACATAACAAAGACAGGAGGTAAAGAAAGGGAAAGAGAAAGACATAAAAAAGAAAGGAAAAAGAGGAAGAGAAAGAGAAAGACATAAAAAAGAATGAGATAAAGGAGGGGAAATAAAAAGACATAAAAAAGAAAGCTGGAAAAGAAAGGGAAAGAGGACGACATAAAAAAGAAAGGAGGAAAAGAAAGGGAAAGGGAAAGAGAAAGACATAAAAAAGAAACGAGAAAAAAGAAGGGAAAGCGAACGACATGAAAAAGAAATGAGAAAAAGGAAGGGAAAGAGAAAGATATAAAAAAGAAATGAGAAAAAGGAAGGGAAAGAGAAAGATATAAAAAAGAAATGAGAAAAAGGAAGGGAAAGAGAAAGATATAAAAAAGAAAAGCGGAAAAGAAAGGGAAAGAGAAAGACATAAAAAAGACAGGAGGTAAAGAAAGGGAAAGACAAAGACATAAAAAAGAAAGGAAAAGAGGAAGGGAAAGAGAAAGACATAAAAAAGAAATGAGGAAGAGAAAGGGAAAGAGAAAAACATAAAAAAGAAATGAGAAAAAGGAAGGGAAAGAGAAAGACATTAAAATGAAATGAGAAAAAGGAAGGGAAAGAGAAAGACATAAAAAAGAAATGAGAAAAAAGAAGGGAAAGAGAAAGACATAAAAAAGAAAGGAGGAAAAGAAAGGGAAAGACAAAGACCTAAAAAAGAATGGAGAAAAAGGAAGGGAAAGAGAAAGATATAAAAAAGAAATGAGAAAAAGGAAAGGAAAGACAAAGACCTAAAAAAGAAAGGAGAAAAAGGAAGGGAATGAGAAAGACATAAAAAAAAAAAGAAGGAAAAGAAAGGGAAAGACAAAGACCTAAAAAAGAAAGGAGAAAAAGGAAGGGAAAAAGAAAGACATAAAAAAGAAATGAGAAAAAGGAAGGGAAAGAGAAAGACATTAAAATGAAATGAGAAAAAGGAAGGGAAAAAGAAAGACATAAAAAAGAAATGAGAAAAAGGAAGGGAAAGAGAAAGACATTAAAATGAAATGAGAAAAAGGAAGGAAAAGAGAAAGACATAAAAAAGAAAGGAGAAAAAGGAAGAGAAAGACAAAGACCTAAAAAAGAAAGGAGAAAAAGGAAGGGAAAGTGAAAGACATAAAAAAGAAAGGAGAAAAAGGGAGGGAAAGAGAAAGACATAAAAAGAAACGAGAAAAAGAAAGGGAAAGAGAAAGACATAAAAAAGAATGTGATAAAGGAGGGGAAATAAAAAGACATAAAAAAGAAAGGAGGAAAAGAAAGGGAAAGAGAAAGACATAAAAAAGAAATGAGAAAAAGAAATGGAAAGAAAAAGACATAAAAAAGAAATGAACAAAAGAAAGAGAGAGAGAACGACATAAAAAAGAAAGGAGGAAAAGAAAGGGAAAGAGGACGACATAAAAAAGAAAGGAAGAAAAGAAAGGGAAAGAGAACGACGTAAAAAAGAAAGATAGGAAAAGGAAGGGAAAGAGAAAGATGTAAAAAAGAAATGAGAAAAAGGAAGGTTCAAGAGAAAGACATAAAAAAGAAAGTAGAAAAAGGAAGGGAAAGAGAAAGACATAAAAAAGAAATGAGAAAAAGGAAGGGAAAGAGAAAGACATAAAAAAGAAAGGAGGAAAAGAAAGAGAAACAGAAAGACATACAAATGAAATGAGAAAAAGGAAGGGAAAGAAAAAGAGAGAAAAAGGAAAGTAGAGAAAAGAAGGGAAAGCAAAAGACATAAAAAAGAAAGGAGAAAAAAGAAGGGAAAGAGAAAGACATAATATGACATGAGAAAAAGAAAGGGAAAGAGAAAGACATAAAAAAGAAAGGCGGAAAAGAAAGAGAAACAGAAAGACATACAAATGAAATGAGAAAAAGGAAGGGAAAGAAAAAGAGAGAAAAAGGAAAGGAGAGAAAAGAAGGGAAAGCAAAAGACATAAAAAAGAAAGGAGGAAAAAGAAGGGAAAGAGAAAGACATAATATGACATGAGAAAAAGAAAGGCAAAGAGAAAGACATAAAAAAGACAGGAGGTAAAGAAAGGGAAAGAGAAAGACATAAAAAAGAAAGGAAAAAGAGGAAGGGAAAGAGAAAGACATAAAAGAGAAATGAGAAAAAGGAAGGGAAAGAGAAAGTTATAAAAAAGAAATGAGAAAAAAGAAGGGAAAGAGAAAGAGATAAAAAAGAAATGAGAAAAAGGAAGGGAAAGAGAAAGACATAAAAAAGAATGAGATAAAGGAGGGGAAATAAAAAGACATAAAAAAGAAAGGTGGAAAAGAAAGGGAAAGAGGACGACATAAAAAAGAAAGGAAGAAAAGAAAGGGAAAGGGAAAGAGAAAGACATAAAAAAGAAATGAGAAAAAGGAAAGGAAAGAGAAAGAGATAAGAAAGAAATGAGAAAAAGGAAGGGAACGAAAAAGACATAAAAATGAAATGAGGAAAAGAAAGGGAAAGAGAAAGATATAAAAAAGAATTGAGAAAAAGGAAGGGAAAGAGAAAGACATAAAAAAGAAAGGAGGAAAAGAAAGGGAACGACAAAGATCTAAAAAAGAAAGGAGAAAAAAGAAGGGAAAGAGAAAGACAAAAAATGAAATGAGAAAAAGGAAGGGAAAGTGAAGGACATAAAAAAGAAAGGAGAAAAAAGAAGGGAAAGAGAAAGACATAAATATGAAATGAGAAAAAAGAAGGGAAAGAGAAAGACATAAAAAAGAAAGGCGGAAAAGAAAGGGAAAGAGAAAGAAATAAAAAAGAAAGGAAAAAAGGAAGTGAAAGAGAAAGACAAAAAATGAAATGAGAAAAAGGAAGGGAAAGAGAAAGACATAAAAAAGAAATGAGAAAAAAGAAGGGAAAGAGAAAGACATAAAAAAGAAAGGAGGAAAAGAAAGGGAAAGACAAAGACCTAAAAAAAGGAGAAAAAAGAAAGGGAAAGAGAAAGATATAAAAAAGAAATGAGAAAAAGAAAGGGAAAGAGAAAGACATCAAAATGAAATGAGAAAAAGGAAGGGAAAGAGAAAGAGATAAAAAAGAAATGAGAAAAAAGAAGGGAAAGAGAAAGACCTAAAAAAGAAAGGAGAAAAAAGAAAGGGAAAGAGAAAGATATAAAAAAGAATTGAGAAAAATAGAAGGGAAAGAGAAAGACAAAACATGAAATGAGAAAAAGGAAGGGAAAGTGAAGGACATAAAAAAGAAAGGAGAAAAAAGAAGGGAAAGAGAAAGACATAAATATGAAATGAGAAAAAGGAAGGGAAAGAGAAAGACATAAAAAAGAAAGGCGGAAAAGAAAGGGAAAGAGAAAGACATAAAAAAGAAAGGAAAAAAGGAAGGGAAAGAGAAAGACAAAAAATGAAATTAGAAAAAGGAAGGGAAAGAGAAAGACATAACAAAGAAATGAGAAAAAAAAAGGGAAAGAGAAAGACATAAAAAAGAAATCAGAAAAAAGAAGGGAAAGAGAAAGACATAAAAAAGAAAGGAGGAAAAGAAAATGAAAGACAAAGACCTAAAAAAGAAAGGAGAAAAAAGAAAGGGAAAGAGAAAGACAAAAAATGAAATGAGATAAAGGAGGGAAAATAAAAAGACATAAAAAAGAAAGGAGGAAAAGAAAGGGAAAGAGGACGACATAAAAAAGAAAGAAGGAAAAGAAAGGGAAAGGGAAAGACATGAAAAAGAAAGGAGAAAAAGGAAAGGAAAGAGAAAACATAAAAATGAAATGAGAAAAAGGAAGGGAAAGAGAGAGACATTAAAAAAGGAGAAAAAGATAGGGAAAGTGAAAGACATAAAAAAGAAAGGAGGAAAAGAAATGGAAAGAGGACGACATAAAAAAGAAAGGAGGAAAAGAAAGGGAAAGAGAAAGTCATAAAAAAGAAAGGAGAAAAAGTAAGGGAAAGAGAAAGACATAAAAAAGAAAGGCGGAAAAGAAAGGGAGAGAGAAAGACATAAAAAAGAAAGGAAAAAAAGAAAGGGAAAGAGAAAGACATAAAAAAGAAATGAGGAAAAGAAAGGGAAAGAGAAAGACATAAAAAAGAAATGAGATAAAGGAGGGGAAATAAGAAGACATCAAAAAGAAAGAAGGAAAAGAAAGGGAAAGAGGACAACATAAAAAAGAAAGGAGGAAAAGAAAGGGAAAGGGAAAGACATGAAAAAGAAAGGAGAAAAAGGAAAGGAAAGAGAAAGACATAAAAATGAAATGAGAAAAAGGAAGGGAAAGAGAAAGACATAAAAAAAAGGAGGAAAAGAAAGGGAAACTGAAAGACATAAAAAAGAAATGAGGAAAAGAAAGAGAAACAGAAAGACATAAAAATGAAATGAGAAAAAGGAAGGGAAAGAAAAACAGAGAAAAAGGAAAGGAGAGAAAAGAAGGGAAAGCAAAAGACATAAAAAAGAAATGAGAAAACGGAAGAGAAAGAGAAAGACATAAAAAAGAAAGGAGAAAAAGGAAGGGAAAGAGAAAGATATAAAAAAAAAAAGGGAAAAAGGAAGGGAAAGAGAAAGACATAAATAAGAAAGGACAAAAAGAATGGACAGAGAAAGACATAAAAAAGAAAGGAGGAAAAGGAAGGGAAAGAGAAAGACATAAAAAAGAAAGGAGGAAAAGGCAGGTAAAGAGGATGACATAAAAAAGAAATGAGAAAAAGGAAGGGAATGAGAAAGATGTAATAAATAAAGGAGAAAAGGAAAGGAAAGAGAAAGATGGAGAAAAGAAAGGAGAAAAAGGTAGGGCAAGAGAAATACATAAAAAAGAAAGGAGGAAAAGAAAGGGAAAGAGAAAGACATAAAAAAGAAATGAGAAGAAGGAAGGGAAAGAGAAAGATGTAATAAAGAAAGGAGAAAAGGAAAGGAAAGAGAAAGATGGAGAAAAGAAAGGAGAAAAAGGTAGGGCAAGAGAAATACATAAAAAAGAAAGGAGGAAAAGAAAGGGAAAGAGAAAGACATAAAAAAGAAATGAGAAGAAGGAAGGGAAAGAGAAAGATGTAATAAAGAAAGGAGAAAAGGAAAGGAAAGAGAAAGATAGAGAAAAGAAAGGAGAAAAAGGTAGGGCAAGAGAAATACATAAAAAAGAAAGGAGGAAAAGAAAGGGAAAAAGAAAGACATAAAAAAGAAATGAGAAAAAGGAAGGGAAAGAGAAAGATGTAATAAAGAAAGGAGAAAAGGAACGGAAAGAGAAAGATGGAGAAAAGAAAGGAGAAAAAGGTAGGGCAAGAGAAATACATAAAAAAGAAAGGAGGAAAAGAAATGGAAAGAGAAAGACATAAAAAAGAAATGAGAAATGGAAGGGAAAGAGAAAGATGTAATAAAGAAAGGAGCAAAGGAAAGGAAAGAGAAAGATGGAGAAAAGAAAAGAGAAATAGGTAGGGCAAGACAAAAACATAAAAAAGAAAGGAGAAAAAGGAAGGGAAAGAGAAAGACATAAAAATGAAATGAGAAAAAGAAATTGAAAGAAGACGACATTAAAATGAAATGAGAAAAAGGAAGGGAAAGAGAAAGATATAAAAAAGAATGGAGGAAAAGACAGGGAAAGAGAAAGACGTAATAAAGAAATTAGAAAAAGGAAGGGAAAGAGAACGACATAAAATAGAAATGAGAAATGGAAGGGAAAGAGAAAGGCATAAAAAAGAAAGGAGGAAAAGAAAGGGAAAGAGAAAGATATAAAAAAGAAAAGAGGAAAGAAGAGAAAAGGAAGAAATAAAAAGAATGGGTGAGGCAAAGGAGAAAATAGAATGAAGGAAAAAAGGAGTGAAAGGAAATAAATAAAAAGAGAAAAATTTTCAAGAGAACGTGAAAGAAATAAAAAGAATGAATGAGAGGGAAAAAAAGTAAAAAAAGATGGTAAAAAGGAAGGAGAAGAGAACAAAATAAATAGAAAGGAAGAAGAAAGAGCAAAAAGAAATAAAGAAGGAAAGAGGAAGAAAGGAGAATGAAAGAAAAAAAAATTCAAAATGAAAGAGGCGAGTAAAAAATTAAAAGAAAGGAAGGAAAAAGAAAAGAGAAGATAATAAAAATAATGCAATTATGAAAGAAAAGAGGAAGGAAAGTAGAAGCCAAAGGAAAATAGGGAAGAATGAAAGAGAGACAAAAGAGAAAGAAAGAAAGAAGAAAAAGGAAAAACAGAAATGAACAAGCAATAAAAATAAATGAAGTAAAAGAAATGGAAAATAAAAAGAAATGAAGAGAAAGAGAAAGAAAAAAAAGAATGAAAAGTAAATAGGAGAAAGAAATGAAAAGAAAGAAGAGATAAGAGAAAAGCCAAGAAATAAAGAGAAGGAAAGAGGGAAGGGAAAGACAAAGAAATAAAAGAAAAGGAAGAGAAAAAGGAAAGAAAAGTTAAAGAAATTAGAAAACAAAAAGACAAAGATAAATAATAAAAAGAAAAAAAAGGGAAGGAAAGCAAAAAGAAATAAAATATGAAAAAGATGTAAAAGAACGATAAACAAATAAAAAGGGAAAAGAAAAAAGAAAAAGAACAAAAAAAGAAAAAATGAAGAAAGAGAAATAACAAAATCAAAAAGAAAAAACTGAATTGTCAAACTCTTCTTAAAGAAGTTCTTTGTTGAACAAATCCAAGTATGGCATAAGGTCAAATTTATAGTGGCCCCAACAAAGAAGAAACTGAATTGTCAATCTCTTAATCAAGTTCTTTGTTGAACAAGTGTGGTATAAGGTCAGATTTATAGTGGCCCCAACAAAGAAGAAACTGAATTGTCAATCTCTTCTTAAACAAGTTCCTTGTTGAACAAATCCAAGTATGGCATAAGGTCAGATTTATAAACTTTTCCTCAAAGTAAAAAAGAAAACAATTATTTCTTATTATTAACCCGACCAGTTCTCTTACCCTTTTTAACATAGATCCAAGCCAGCTAAACAAATAGTCCCCACCCTCTTGAGTATCAGATTTCAGACCATCTGGCACAAACCTTTTCATTACTCACCATTTAATTAAATTAATTTGTTGTTACTAAACTGGACTGAAGCCGTTGTCGTCAGATATCTTGAAAGCAGAATAGAAGAAGTAGCTGATGGGTTTTGCTTAGAAAGATGGAGATGGAGTATCTTCAGCTTCATTACACTGGGGGCATTAAAGCAAATTTTAACATATGTATCTATTAAAAAAAATGGTTTGTCAAAACGACCATTTTTTTTTTTGGTTATTATTGTCAAGATTATCTTTTTGGCTGCAGCCTTGAGCCGTCTCAAGTTTTATATTCCAATGATTTTAATTTACTAGATGTTATAATTTCTAAATAATTCCATAAACTGAAATGATATCAATGTAGTAAACTCATTTATTTGACTTTGCAGGAAGTAAAGAAAAGAAAAGAATTTTATTTTTTTTTACAGTAAGGTTCATCCTGGTTAAGGACCAGAGCACACTTAAGGTAGAATGTTACGTTAAGGGGTACTTATATACAGAGTTTGTTCCAGTCTATCTATCAACCTATCTATCTAACTATCCCAGCCTATTCATATCTATTTATATATCTGGTTATCTATCTCAGTTTTTTCCTATCTATACAGGTTGTTCTTATCTATCTATCTATCTATCTATCTATCTATCTATCTATGTATCTATGTATCTATCTATCTATCTCAATCTCTGCTCATATCTATGTATCTATGTCTATGTATATATCTGCTCATATCTATCTATCTATCTATCTATCTATCTATCTATCTATCTATCTATCTATCTATCTATCCTAATCTGTTCACATCTCTCTATATCATATCTGTGTAACTTCATAGATATCTATGTCTATCAGTGTATTCATATCTATTGATAGATAGATAGGAACAAACTAAGATAGAGAGATAGATAGGAACAAACTATCATAGATAGATAGGTAGGACCAGAATTGTATAGATAGATAGATAGATGGATAGATAGATAGATAGATAAGAACAGACTGGCATATATATATATATATATATATATATATATATATATATATATATATATATATATATAAATAGATAGATAGATAGATAGAGAGAGAGAGAAAGAGAGAGAGAGTTAGCCTGAGATACATAAATAGATAGATAGATAGATAGATAGATAGATAGATAGATAGACAGATAGATAGGTAGATAGGACCAGAATTAGATAGATAGATAAATAGATAGATAAGAACATTGTGCAATTCATAAAGGGATCGATAGATAGGAAAAAACTGAGATAACAAGATATATGGTTAAATATGAATAGATAGATGGATATATAAGAACAGTCTGTGATACATAAAGAAATGGATAGATAGATGGGAACAAACTGAGATAGATAGATACATGGAGAGATAGATAAACAGATAGATGCATATATATATATATATACATATATATATATATATATATATATATATATATATATATATATATATATATATATATATATATACATATATATATATATATATATATATATATATATATATAGAGAGAGAGAGAGAGAGAGAGAGAGATAGATAGATAGATATGAATAGACTGATAGACATAGATATATCGCGTTCTGTATCCCAGACTCTTCCTTTCTATCACTATATCTATCTAATTCTGGTTCTATCTATCTATCTATCCCAGGCTGTCTCCCCCCCCTCTCTCTCTCTATCTATCTATCTTTCTAAACAATTCTGGTCCTATCTATCTATCTATGTATCCCTATCTGATTATATCTATCTATATCGTTTCTATGTAACTCTATTCGTATTTACCTATCCTCATAGATATCTATCTCAGTCTCTTCATATCTATTTTCTGTATATCTAGCTATCTATGTATCTATCTATGTATGTATGTCCCTATGTATCTATCTCAGTTTATGCATATCTATCTATCTATCTATCTATCTATCTATCTAACTATTCCAATCTGTTCATATCTATCTATATCATATCTGTCTGTATCATATGTAACTCTATCTATCTATCTATCCTAATTTGTTCTGTCTATATAGTATCTATGTAACTCTGTTCATATCTGTCTTGATAGATATCTATGTCTATCAGTCTATTCATATCTATCTATCTAACCCTCCATCTATATATGTATGTATCTCTCCATGTATCTAGCTATCTCTCTCTCTCAGTTTGTTCCTATCTATGTATCTATGTATCTGTCTATCTCAGTTTTTTTCCTATCTATGTATATGTATACCAGACTGTTCTTAACTCTATATCTAATTCTGGCCCTGTCTATCTATCTATCTCAGTTTGTTCATATCTCTCTCTCTCTCTCTCTCTCTCTCTCTCTATCTATCTATCTATCTATCTATCTATCTAAATAACTCTGTTCGTATCTATCTCTGTTCATTATCTATCGTTAGTAGAACAACTTATTGCAGCAACCGTCTACCTTTCGTCTTGGTCCTTGTATTGGATAAACATTTAGTAAAAAAAGTCTATTTCAGTTTGTCTACATTTTACTTTCTAACAAAAATCTAAGTACCATCTGCCAAAACATCTCTCCTCATACATCCGGCTTGCAATCACACTGACAATCCATTTTTTTAAAATTCTTTAAAAATAGATATACCTCATCATTCAGTTTTCGTTACCCTTGAAACCGTGAGCAAACTATGAACCGTATCTACCTACCACAAAACATCTATAACATGCCACCACTTTTTTTCTGCCGCCGATGATTTGTATTTATGTCTCCAACGGGCCTCCGTATCACCGTCACCACTCACAGTTGAATGCGGCCAGTCCCGTCTTCTTTCTTCTTTGCATTCAGAGAAGAAGAACACACAGAACAGTGGGGGGACCAGTCACAAGAACTTTGCCACCCGATTTGAAATACCCACAGGATTATTCCCTTAAAAGAAACAAACGAAAAATAAAAAACCCAAAACAAACCAAATTTATAAAGAAAAGAAGGAAATAGAAATCATTTTTTTTTGTTTAAACCAAGTTTTGTTTCAATTCGACAAGAACATACCTACGATATTGACATAAAATTCTGGATTTCATTTTCCCTGCCCAGAGGACCTCTTCGGGTATATATATATATATATATATATATATATATTTTCTTTTTTTTTTTTAAAAGAAAGAAGAGATTTTTAATATATTTTTTATCACTGCCAATCTCTGAAACAGTGAGTACCCTTTTCACTTTTTAAAAATTTATTTTTGTTATAATTAAGTACTTCTTTATTGATTTAAATTTTAAAAATATTTCTTGGTTTTGAAATTGCTTTAAAAAAATAAGAAAGGCTGAGTTAAAAACATCACAGACCGCTTGTGATCAGTCTGTCTTTCTTTCTATCTTCTTTTTTTTTAAACACATTTTTAGAAAGATACACTGTTGTCGGTATATTATTAAAATATGATTAAAATATAATTAAAATAAAATCGATTTTAGGTCGGTATTTGGCTTAAATAATGTACTTAACCCCCTTTTTAAAAGTGAACTTACATATATCAGTCTATCCATCTTGCTACCAAACACGCCTTCTTTTTTTAATGTGTATATTACTATTACACAATTTGGTATTTCTTTACTTTGTTGGTTATATGTTTATTTTAAATCCCCTTTTATGGTAAACTTCCTTCTATCAGTGTTTTTTTTTTATCTTGCTAGCTATCAACATTTATTTATTGGTATATACTAAATTCTGTCTGATGTTTAATTTGACTTAAATCCTATATGATTTTGAAGACATTTAAAATCCCCTTTTATGGCAGTCTTTTTTTCCTACTCTCAGTCTATCTATCTATCTATGAACACTTACTCACGCATAAAATACCAATTTTTCTGTTTTTTTATATAGATGTGCATAATTGCTTTATGTACATTTATAAAATTTCCAATATTTGTATTACACTACATTTGTTGCCTTGTAATAAGTTTCCCTTTTTTTCTTTAAGTGAGGAGTGTTTTTTAAATAAAATATGTCAGAAACGTTATTTTTTTTTTTTTTTTTTTTTTTTTGTATAATTTAAAAATCTAATGTTCAGAAAACCGGTATTGATTTGTAGTAGAGAAAGACCTAAACATTATATTTAAATTTATTAGTAATTTGGACATAAACCCAATTTTTGTTTTCATTTTAAAAAATATTTGCCGCCCCCCCCCCCCCAATTTTATCTGTTAAACTTAAAAATAATGACCTACTTGACTTAGTTTTTGTTACTAGCTTAACTTTTAAGTATTACGTGTCAAATTTTATGATAATAAAATCGATAATGCTTTTCTTCTTAGTTATATAATTAATTATAACTTTTAGCCTCTCTATTTGATTTTTTTTTCTGTGGATTTCTAATTATTATAGACTAATGTGAGAATTAAATATTCCATGTCAACATGAACACATCATAATTCACTTACTTGTTACTATTAACTATTACTTTAATTATCCAGTTAAAAAAAATCTAGTAGTATTAGGTTGGTGCAAAAATAATGACGTAATAATGTCGTTTTTTGACGTTACAAAATACGTCAAAAAACGACATTATTACGTCATTATTTTTGCACCAACCTAATACTATCATAGTGACGGATTATTTTAAAAATGTCAATCTTGCATAAAAATTCAATAAGTATAGATTTACAAACGAAAATGGTTTCTTTTGTGATTTAATTAGATTTTTTTGTTACTTTACTAACGAATATAAAAAAAATGGATCAGATTTTATGAGGAAAAAGGGGGCACGTGTTCCGAAATGGGTGTACATTTCATTTTCACATTATTTTTTACTCTGACTATATTAGATATATTTTCTTGTGCGAGATAAAAAATGCTTAAAGTTTCGTTAGACGAGGGGAAAATAAAATTAAAAATGAAGTCAGAATACCAATATTAACTTTAAAAAAATAAGGAGGAGTTCTCCTGGATAGAAATCGATCACATCTGATTTCCTATTAAAAAAAACAAAACATGTCTTTCGACCACGTACCCCCCCTCTTAAAAACAAAACCTGAAGTCCACTCTAATCAGAGTTTAAAAGTTTATAATATTGCTACATACAACCAATTACGTTTATTAGTGTAAGATATTGTATGTTTGAATATCAAATTTTCATAATGAGAAAAGAAAAAAAAAACTCTGGTATTTATTAGTGAAAAAAAGAAGTTTTTTTTAGTGAAAAAAATAATTTATCACTTAAAATATAGCTTTTTTTTATTTATTTATTTTTTTTATGTTTGACTTTCCTTTATTTATAATATTTACTTTTCAAATATTAAAAAAAATCAGTTTCTTTCTCTTAAAAATTCTCATGAAAATGTACATAAATGGTCTGTACTGTCGAACTTTGAACCCTGGTTAATTTAAAGAGCAATGTACAATGTATGCTAAAACCATTAAATATATTTACAACTATATCACATTGAAGTGGAACTTGACAGATTTTACTTTCATAGAATCGTTATTGTGATGATGATGATGATCATCATCAATCATTATGTTATTGATACCATATTGCGGTTTTCATGTCTTTGTTGCAACGTATTTTTCTTGTGTGCAGAAAATCTTAAAAAATTTAAAAAATGTCGGTTTTAGATTTTTAGATAAAAACAAAATTAAAATTAATGTAATTTTTATAGTCTTTTTGTCTGTAAAGAAGTAAGTAAGAAAAAAGAAGAAGCAAACATTCAAATTATCTTTTGTGTAGAAAAGTGGACAATTGTGTGAGTAATTGTATGTGTGTGTCAAGGAGTATTTGTTATATTTGCAGTTGCTAAATACATACACTTACATTGGGGGGGGTTATTGTGCATGCTGAAAATAAAATGTGTGCAGAGGTCGATACTGCAGTCGCGATATGAGGAAAATTATCATCTTTCAAGGGGCGAATGTCTCTTTCTCTTTGTCTCTCTTTCTCTTTGTCTCTCTTTCTCTTTGTCTCTCTTTCTCTTTGTCTCTCTTTCTCTTTGTCTCTCTTTCTCTTTGTCTCTCTTTCTCTTTGTCTCTCTTTCTCTTTGTCTCTCTTTCTCTTTGTCTCTCTTTCTCTTTGTCTCTCTTTCTCTTTGTCTCTCTTTCTCTTTGTCTCTCTTTCTCTTTGTCTCTCTTTCTCTTTGTCTCTCTTTCTCTTTGTCTCTCTTTCTCTTTGTCTCTCTTTCTCTTTGTCTCTCTATGTCACACTTTTTCTCTTTTGTCTCTCTCTGTTTCTTTCCCTCTCCTTATATTTCTTCCTCTCTATTTCTTTCTCTCTCAAACATGCCTTACAAATTCTTACCCCTTTTTTACTTCTTTTTAGTAACTTATTAATGAATTTTAGAGACTGACTGGTCGAAATCTGGAATTTTAGAAAACCTAATCTATATTTTTCTGTCACCATTTATGGTCAGTTCGGGTGCTCACTAGTGTTGCCTTGTGTCATAAAACTAAGTTAGTCTTAATTTGAACTTCAACTAAAAATGACTTCGTTTCCTGCTGGTTGTCTGGGTTCGAATCGAGATAACAATCAGCTACGTATATTTTCTTTCTCAAAGTATGAAGGCTCTTTCTATTTGGGAAATTGACGCTACACAGTCTTTCTTTACTCTTTCTCGTCTGTCTGTTTGGCACGACAATCTTTGGTATCAAAGATTGTTTGTAACTTTACATGATTTTTTTACTATCTATAACATTTTTTTATTCAATGGTAGGAAAACATGAAGAAAGCCGAAAAGCACATCGGGCAAAAAACGTTGTGTGTTTCAAGTTTTTAAATAAAAACAACAAAGATTAAAAAAGCAAAAAACTATACCAAAAATTTTTTTTTTTAAAAATTTAAATGACGTTTAACTTCTTAAAAACTATTTCTTTCTTTTGTAGTAGTGTAGTGTTAGTTTGTGTGTGTATGTGTGTACAAGACTGCCTGCAGTGGACATTTAATACAATTGTTCTCTCTTGTGGCAGCAGTTGGAATCCAAAATAAAATTTGGGTTAACTGACATGTTTACCACATGAGCTATGATGCCCATCCCTCATTTTGAACAGCACAATTCACAAGAGATAAACCACTTGGAGGATCAGACTGACTGCAGGGATTAGAGTAGGGGGGGATATTTTTATGGATCTGCTGAAATGTAAATATGCTTATTTTTAAAGTAGGCATATTTTTTTTTGAATCAGACGAGCCGCACCAAAAATTCTTTCCCCGTGTACTTCGGGTAGTGGCGATGGTTGTAGTGACTGCATGGCCCAATTTTAGGGATATTTCCTCAAACGGGATACAAACCGAGCCCACATTACTATTTTTGTTTTTAATTTTTCTCATTTTCTAAACTACAAGGAGCAGCAAGCTTAAAATGTTATTTCTCTTCTGATCTCATCATTAAAAAAACATTACTTAGTTTGAAGAAAAAAAGTCTAAGTTTTTTTTTTATCTCTGTGATGTGATGTCTGTAACTTTCTCCTTTGACGGGTTTTCTCTCTTGAAGTAACGACAGCAGATCGAAAATGCTGTCTTTTATGTCCAGGGTAAAAAAAAAGCAAAGAAAAAAAAAGCCTTGTACCTTCTGAGATAGTTAATAAATCTCTACACCTGCAGAAATTTAATTAAGAATAAAATCTAGGATTTCAAATACTGTTTTTTTTTTTTTAATTCATGACAGACTAAAACCATGTTCACTTGAGTTGAATTATTGGTGTAACACGATTTTTCTCACCCAATTCTTTCAATGTGACCGGAATCAGCTAAGATTTTAGAAATATTAATTCTTAGTTTTTAAAAAATAAGAAAAAAAAGGTGAAACTATCAGGTATTGTCACACTCTCCACATCAGTGCCAGAGATTCGGTATTCGACCCCAAGTAAAACCCGATTTCGAATGTTGACATTTCAAAAATCAAAAGGAAGAAACAAGACAGTTCCACTTTTGAATGATTGACACAATCAAATTTCTTTGTTTCTCATTATTTGACCTTGTGCCACACTTAAGCTCAACTAAATTTACCAGTTTTTTGTAAAAAGAAAAAAGTCAACTTCTTTATTGCTTAGAAAATCATTTTTTGTTTGAGGAATGGGTAATTTACTCGCAAAGTCATTATTGGAGTAAAGTTTATTTTTTAAATTTTTTTTTTATTAGTAACACTATTTTTGTAGCTAGACTACTGGACTGAACCAGCTGTGGTTAAATTGAGTTGATTGAATTTACAATTTGCAAGAAAAATATTCAATAAGGCCTACTACTAGTTTGGGTTTAAGACTTAAACTTTAAGTCAAGAAGTGTTACAAAGAAAGGTATTATTAACAATTTAATTTAATTTAACGTTTACCTTTTACTGCTTTAAGTGTAATTTTACAAGTACAAAGCTGACCCAATTGCACTAATTGTTCAACCAAAATAGTCAACCTAATCTGGTTGGGCAATTTTAAGATGACCTAACGTTATTACCCTCTGAGCCACGACATAAGGAAGCATAAAAAATAAAAATGGTTGTAAGTTGTTTTGTGGAGAAAAAAAACACACACACTCTGAGACCTGAAGTTTTAAGATTTTACAATTACATGAATAAATCTACGTTGGTGGTGGTTAGGGACTAGCTAGGGAGACTTTCCTTTATCAACTGAGCCACTGCTTTTTTAAAATAATAGTAAATAAACATGTGTCAGCTGTTGTGACTTTGAGGGTAGGATTGGCTAAGTCACGTGATGTGAAAAATTAGCCTTACCCACAGAACAAAATAAGCAAAAGAAAAAAAAAAGTAGCTTTTTAAAAAGTAACCAGGAGACATGGCACTTAACCCGTAGTAAGAAAAAAAAATGAGAGTCGGAAAAGTTAGTTTATTTAATTATTTTTTTCCAGTAAAATTTATTACACTACTTAATCAATCGCGGTTGACACGTGATACGGTACTCTACCTACACTTAGATTCGAACTCAGAGTCAGCTCATTAAAAATTGCTTGACGTCATTACCAACTAAGCAAGAATGTGTCAATAACTGAACATTTAAAAGTAAAACAATGGCAGTATATACAAATGAAAGTGGATTTTACAAATATTGTAGTAAATTAGCTGCAAAGATTAAAAAATATCGTCACCACTTAGATTCGAACTAGATTCGATTTTTTTAGTTAGTTAAAAAAATCATTCTCTCGGGTTTCTTTACCAACTGAGCAACGAAATTTGGAAATTCATTTTATTTTTGCAAGAAGTGTAGATTTTTTTTTTAAACTCGTAAGTAACAAGCTTTTAAAAATATGTCAATCTTCTTTTTTTTTTCCTAGAGACTTGAAAAGAAAATAAAAATATTTTTAATTTAATGGTATCAAATTGGTTTGAGTTAGACCGAAAGAAACTGCTACTTTTCGACAGAACGACTGCCGATATAGCGGTTAAAAATCTTCCACAACTGCAAGTATAAAATTACGAATATCAATTTTTTTTAAGATATTTTTAATATGTAAAAAAAAAAAAAAAATAAAATGATGTAAAAATCGTAAAATAATCTTTTTTTTTTTTTTTTTTTTTTTTTTTATTACCCTATGAAATTAGATAATAAAATTGTTTTTCTAAGTAAAACACTAAGAATTTGGAACACAATTTGCCGCGGGCCTAAAGTAGGGTTTTTAGTTTAGTCTTGCAAATTTTTATGATTAAAACTTAAAAGTGAAAAATTGACTACTTTTTATTTTGATTGCAAATTTTGAAAACATTTTTCCCCAGAAAATGTTAAATTGTTTATGTTAGAAATATTTTTTTTTTATATTATTTTTTTCTTAGTTAAAAAGAAAGATTCGCGCGTTTTTTTTTTTCTGCGTTAAAAATACTATTTTGTCGTGAATGATGTTTTAAAATAAATGAATCTGGATTTTCTTTTACTTTTTGGGCTTCAGTTTATGAGTCAGAAATGCCGGCTTCATCATGAATCTTTGTGGGGGAGGGAATTCATGAATAATTCTGGCTTTCTTTGAAGAGTGATAGAGACAGAACAATGGGGTGGGGTCAATTCACCCTCCTCATCGCCTTTACGAGTCTTCCTTTCCGTGTATAAATTTACACACACGCACACACACACACACAAAGTAAAACTGGTGTTTTTTTGTTTTTTTTAGATTCCTCTTGTTCGGCAGGTGTATGAAACGTATGTCTCTCCTATTTGGCGCATCATATTCTTCTTAGCCTGCCTTTGAAGACTTAACCATATGTCTCTCTATGTTCTCTATGTGTTAAAAAAACCCCCAAAAAACGCACCTCTACGAAAGAAAACAAACCCCATGAGGTTTATTGGGGGGTACAACAACCTCCTCGGCTTAACTGGACAAGGACCCCCCACAACCCGGGATACAAAGCATTTCAGATGTTGTTTACAATTATAATTTATCTTTTTGTCTTTAATTTTTTACCGACTTCCCCGGGATCCACTCCTGTTATCCAAATTTCAAGCCCTGTGTATTTATGTCTTCTTTGTCTTTTCTCCTTTGTACGTGAATGGATTGGAATGTCTGTCTGTCTGTCACTTTATTCTTTCTAAAAATGCATTTCTCTCTTATTGAAAGTCTTTGTTTAAATCTATAACACAAAAAGAGAATGCCTGTCTCTCTGTATCTATCAGTTTTAAATACTTCTCAAGTGTGAACATCCATAAGTTACTCTGTGTGTGTGTGTGTGATGTACTTGACTTCATGGAGATTTTTCAAAGTTCCCCAAAACATGTTTCAGTTCCCGAGTCAGGAATTTGATGTCTTGTTGAAATCAGTAAAAGCGAAAACCGCTTACTTTCATTATTTAACAGAATTTTAACTTATTTTTCTTTTCAGAAAGACATAATAAATAAGTCCGTCAAATACAAATTCAAATGCATTGTTTTTTACTACTCTTTTGATAAAAAAAAAAAGAAAGTTGCATTTTTTTACTAATGAACCTGCCTTGGTCTCTGTTTAAGTAGATACTAGCGAACAAAATACAATACGAAAATAAAGTTTTTCTTTTCTACATTATTCATGAAATTAATAACACAAAACTAAAAGTAAAACCGAAATAAAATTTACGAATTTATTAGATGTAGTTGTATGTATCTATGTATGTATGTATGTATCTATGTATGCTTATGTATGTATGATGATTATGTATAATGTATCTATGTATGCTTAAGCCTTATAATATGTATGTATGTATGTATGCTTATAATATGTATGTATGTATGCTTATAATATGTATGTATGTATGCTTATAATATGTATGTATGTATGTACGTTTATAATATGTATGTATAATATACGTATATAGTATGTGCATAATATATATATATATATATATATATGTATGTATCTATAGTGTGTGATGGGTAAGTTGTCATGGAAATTACACAAAAACAAAAATAGCACTACTATTTCATTGTAAGATATATTTACCAGAATTATGCAAAAATAACTTGAAATACTAAAGTGTAAATGTATTCAACAAAATCGCTATTGGCTTCAATCACAGCCTCCAGATGACTTTGGAATCTCTTGCTTGTCTCCTAATTGAAGTTGGTAAATGCTGCCATAATCTTTGCTTTTAGATCTTCTTAGGTGTTACAAGGAGTTTGTTGGTCTCTCCCTCAATTGCGCCCCACAAATAATAATCCAGTGGGTTGTAGTCTGGTTAGGTGGCCAGATTTAAGGGGTGATGTGGTTCTAGAAATTCTGACAGCCATGACTGGGTTCTCCTGCTTGTCTGGCATGGTGTAGATTCCTGTTGCCAGATAGAGGGTCTTGAAGCAGCCACCCTCTTGACCCACGGCAGCATTAACTCCTCAAGTCATTAGATGTAAGCCTCACTGAGTTTGAGGCCCTCACCAACAAATTTGGGACTTTTTTTTTTTTTTTTTTTGATCAGAATGAATTTTCCAAGTTTCTATACTTTTGTAATAATCATTAGACTCCTCCAACTCTTTCTAGCTCCTCTGCATCGTCTTCAGATTGACACCCAATCATACTGAAATGTTTGTATTCTGGCACGAATGCCAAGAAGTATAGCATGCTGTTTCCAAATTTCTGGTGGAGTGAATTGCATCATGGTGCTCTTTCTTTTCTTTTTTTTCACTGATGGTGCCCAACTGACCCTACTATACTGTGCAGTTGACAAAATGTGCATGTCTGAAATAAAAAATATGAAATGGCAATGATTTACCCATTTCACCTTGTATATAGAATGGTATATTTATGCATGTGTGTGATAAAGTTAATTGGTAATCTGCATTGATAATTCCAGGAAGGATATAAATAAATTCAAAACGATGAGTGGATTCAAAAATTCATCCAGGAATCGACTGAAAAACAAAATGAAAGACATGATTAGCAGAAGTTTTGTTTTAAGGTTGTTACATAGATAGTTATAAATATATTAACACACACACACATAGATATATATATAGATAGATATATAGATATATATATATATATATATATATATATATATATATATATATATATAAAAAATATAATTCTCAAAAGGCTAGAGTCCAGGATAGAGTAAAAATATAATAAAAAGGCTCAAACACTAATATTCCATGGTTATAATTTATTACATTGGAATCGTAATCACAATCCAATTCATCAGACCTATTTGTAGGTCTGAATTGGAGATATATATATATATATATATATATATATATATATATACACCATATATTTCCTTGTATAAGGCAACCTCTAGATAAAGAGACCCAAAATCACAGGAAAATTTTGTGATTTTTATCTAGTATCTGTAGTATAAGATGACGGACTGGGACCCATATGACAGAACTGTAAATGACTGTTTATGATGAGTTCTTTGCATCAGATGGTGATGTTCATTGTAATTTTTAAGGGTTTGAAATATGTAGGTGTCTTATGTTTTTTTTTATTCTGTAATGTGAAATAAAGATTAATGCCATAAAAAGTAGTGTATTTTATTGAGAAAGGAAGTTTGCATGTTAAATGTTGTTAATTAACACAACAATGATGATGAAATTTGCTTTGAAATAGATTGTATGTTATTGTAAATGTTGTTATTTAACATTAACATGAAAAATGTTTAGTTTGAATGCACCCATAGCTGTAGGCTAATAATAATATTACTAATAGTAATAATGGGGCCAGCATAGTATCCTACTTACCAGTGCCGATACATGACAGAATTTCAGGTTAGCTTTTTGAAACTGTTCTATTAGACAACCCCCTTTTTTTTAGGTAGGTAATTCTTCAGATTTAAAAGTAGCCTTATACACAGAAATATATGATGTGTGTGTGTGTGTATATATATATATATATATATATATAATATAAAAGTGAACATTTAAGTCAACACTCGGAGGTGACAGGCTGTTTCATGCTGGATGCAATTGTCAGGCCGCGCTGATTGAAACAGCTATATATATATATATATATATATATAGCATGAAAAATATAACGAAAAAAATATTTATCTCTATCTATAAAAGGCAGGATGTGTTTGTGTGTAATGAATGCATGGCCACAATTTTCAATGGATTTGCTCCAAAATTTACATGCACATGCTCCAAGTTAGCGGGAAGAGCCAACAGCTGACTGACACAAATGTTAACTAGCATGTTAGCATGCAAAAAAAAATTGATAGCTGCATTCGTCACAAGTGGGAAAAATTTAAATCTGCATTGCACTTTACTCCAATGGGCTCATTCGCTTGCTTAAACTCAACGTTGATTTTGATTCCGCATAACTGGGTTGGGTGTGAAAAAGTATTTGTTGTTAACATTCTTTTTACATTCGGTTTTTCCAGTTACAAGTCCTTTTTTAAAGCTGATCAGTTTGTTTAGTTCTTTTTACGTAATAGATTTAATGTTTAGTATAGAGCTTAGAAAAAATTTGCTGTGTGAGATAGGCAAGAAGTAAGGCATGTAGCAACATCAGCAAAGCAAAGGGCACTTGTTTAAAGGCAAGGAAGGGCAAAAATATTTTAAGTCAAGTGATAGCGATTGCTGTATGAATCAAGCACGGGCAACACGAGGCCATGCTGCTTGTTTTAAAAATAAAAATTAGATATAATAATTCCAGTACTTGAAAATTGCTTCTTTGTCATGAAACTCCAAGTTGTGCAATTAATGTAAGATATATATATATATATTGTATGTAGCAATATTGTTTAGTTTTTATTTTCAAATTGGCATCTTTTTTTTTTTTTTTTTTTTTTTTTCAGTATCAATACTGTCTTATGTGGACATTTGTTTTTATTTATTTACAAATGTCAAGTTTGAAACTAATGTCATTGATGTATCTTGATTCTGACAAATACCATTTCTTGTGGAACCTCTGCTGAATGGTAATCTTCAAAGATGGTTCTTTAATCCCCCCCCCCCCCCCGGTAATTGTTTCCTTTTCTTTTTATGAATGGAGCTGTCTGCCCCACCCCCACTGTCACTATGGACACTACTTATGGTGACTGGATAGGCAATGGTTATGAGTGTGGGCTGCCTGGACCATTGCCGAAAAAGGAAAAATCACCCATTTCCTTCCAGATAACAGGTTTGTCTACTTGAGTTGGATAAATAAATGCTGACTAACTTGTTGTTTGGAACCGGATCAGCTTTATAAAATGTCTTAGAATTTTATCCAAAAAACCCCCCAAAAAACTTCCATTTGTTGGCTAGTGTAATGAAGAGGAAGAATCTTTTCAAAAGTTGAATAGTGGGTGGATGCAATGATTGACTTATAAATATGTAAAATAGATTCTGGCAAAAAGAATTGTCTATCATGACATAGTGAACCAACCCTTCCTAGCAACAGACCTTATTTAGTACATAATTCTGGTATTTTTTTTCTTCTTCCATTTGACTAATTTATAGTAATTTGAAATAACAGATGACAATAATGCTTATTATGAATGCTGCTGGTTTTCCAACTTACAACTGAATTTTGACAAGGCAGATATAAATTCTTTCCATAAACACATGAATAATAAAAAAAAACAAAAAACTTCAAAACGTAAAAATTCCTCATATATGGCAATTTAAAAATTTTATTAAAACATAACATATATAAATATTTTTTATATATATATATATATATATATATATATATATATATATATATAAATATTTTATGTTTGTATATATATTTTTATCCAAAACAATAACATCAGGATGTCTACTTCCTGACAAATAAAACTGTGGTGAGATTCGAATCCGGGTCTCATGGTCAGAAAGCGAACATTCTAAGCATGTACCCATATACTTGGCCATATATATATATATATATATATATATATATATATATATATATATATATATATACACACACACATACTATAGTGAGATTCGAAACTGAACATTCTAACCACTCAGCCACATCTTGTATATGTATATATATAATATATATATATATTATAATTTTTTTTTTTTTTTTTCTCAATCCCCCAGAACTGATCAGAAAAACAACTTTAACTTTGAACTCAAATTTGAAACCATCCTGAAATCAAAATGGTCTTTTTTCCTTTTTTTTTTAATCCTGAATATTTTTGATCTCTTCAATTTTTAAACTGTGGTCTCCATGCCATGCAGTCATTATACCAAAGCCAGATCTAACCATTAATATCAAGGAGGCTAAATTTTAAAGAGAAATCAATTTAGAGAAAAATCCCAGAATGCCTGTCAACAGGTCTTCAGACTAACTTCTTTTCACCAATGCCAAGCATGAACCCAAAAGAGGATAAATGGAATTTT
>OZ010614.1:4431488-4448988 GCA_963932145.1 Acanthosepion lycidas | reverse complement strand
CAGTCCAATTTGGGCTTCTTCAACACCCACAGAGCCAAACTAGGGTTTATACTTTAACTATACTGAGCAGACATTAGTTACAGTCTAAGTTTGTGTCTCACTAAGGCCATATATATTGCTTTGAATTCAACAATTGCACATGACTAGAGAGTGCAGTCATATCTTTCTGAAAAAGTCTTTGTGTGAAAGTAAATTTAACGATCTTAGAATTTACACTTGTTCCATTGATTTTCTTGTTTTAACATTCTAACTATTACATCACCTACCCCCCCCTCCTGAATAATAGAACTTTACAAAAATGCAAGTTCATCTCTCTTCTTTCTGAATGAACTTTTCTACTGAGAATGGTTAGCATTTTCCCAACTGATATTTGTGAATGGACTCTTTGAAAGGGGTTAGGCATTTTTCTCTCTAAATGATATTTTTGTAAATCTGTTTTGTGTACCAGTATTACTGGGTGTTGCTAAAAGTTTTAGTCTTGTAAAATTGAATATTGTGCCTTTTAATGCTTATAGGTTTCATTTTTATGCTGGCAATTTCATAAATCTTGGCACTTTTTACTTTAACTCAGAAATGCTGATCTATATGTAGGGGGGGGGGTGGAGAAAAAAATCTGTCATTTCTGGCAAATTCTGTGTGTGTGTGTGTAATGTAATATATATATTATATATATATATGTTTTAGAGAAAAACAGACCACTTTAAGGTTCCATTATAATAATTTATTTCACCAGAGCCCTTTTAAAGAATGCTGGATCATCAGATAGCACTTCCAAAAGATGAAACGAAAAATTAATTTTTTTTTTTTTTTTTTTTTTTTTTTTTTTTTTCAATATTAGCTCTGGATTTACATTAAGCTCTCAGGATTTCATCCTCCTTGGAACTACCCATATGGATTACCAAGTTTTTCATAACTTAAATATACATACATACACACACACACACATATATATATATATATATATATATATATATATATATATATATATATGTAATGTCATGAGAGAGGTGTGTGTATGAAAGATGATGGGCATGTGGCCGAGTGTTTAAAAAGCTCACTTTCTGACTATGAGACCTGGGTTCGAATCTTACCGTGGTCGATTTGTCAGGAAGATGAATTCTTGATGTTATCAGTATAGAGGAGGTGATTCCAGTGTGCGGTGCCTTTGGAAAGTGCTTGTAAACATACCACAAGTTTACCCGAGCCTTGTGAGTGAAATTGGGTAGACAGAATCCTTGGCCTCTGTCAGTGGTTGTGCTCGGGTTTTCACCAGCTTATCCAGACTGTTGATCACACTGAATAATGTGCTCTCCCCCAGAAACTAACTATGGTCCACTCAGCATAGATGCATAAACCACAGGTTGACTCTGTGGGTGTTGAACAAACACAAATGTGCCTGAGCAGGTGTTTGCAATAGGGATTAGCTAGCCGCTCTTGTAGACTGGCATCTAGGGATTCAAGTGGCTGTTGCATTTACATATGAAAGATGATCCAAGTATGCTTCTTGTCATATGTTGAATTAATAGGCCAATTATTGAAATTTGAGGAATTAGCAATAAGATTGATTTTATATACACATATATATAATATATGATATAGTTATTTTCCAAGTGTAGCTTAGATGAAGCACAAGACCAAATGTATGGAGCACCCAGTGAGTATCAAACTCACTACTCTGTCGTAATTGTTCTAGCGAGACAAACTTGCTAACCATTACACTGCCTCAAGGTGCCCAATATATATAATATATATATATATATATATAATCATAAATTAGTAAGACTTGTGATTAAATTGAAGCATAAAGAGAAAGATTTTAATGTTGGAATTTTTGGACACAGCTGTGTCCTTTTTCAATGAGACTAAAAATAAACAATAAAGAAGTTGGACTCGTTCTTCTGGGGAATGTTGTTGGGTTTTTCTGTTTTTTTTCCTCATATGCTGTATTACTGTAAGAAATTTGATTTTAGCCTTGTAGTTTGTCATGATTATGGTTGGGAGAGGGTTTGTAGAAGGCTCTCTGTGGAAACTATATTCTCTGAGTAAGTCCAAATCTCTGTTTAATCCTTTAATATGTGATTCTATTTTGAAGATGAATTTTAACTCCGATCTGCGCCTTTCTTGTCTGGTCTTAAATTTAAAGAGGAAAAAACATTCCTTGAAAGAGGGAGACCCACTTTTTTGTTTATTTTTTTTCTTCTCTTCTTGAAAAAGGACATGGTATATCTGAAAATTCCAACTTTAAAATCTTTCTCTCCATGCTTCAATTTAGTCAAAAGATCTGCTTAGATATAATAAATATCATCAATCTTATTACCATCATTATCATTTTTTTATTCCTCAAATTTCATTAACCAACTGATTAAATCTACACATGCATGCGTGCACACACACACACACACACACACACATACGCATATTTACTAATTCAAAAATATGGTCTCATCGCTACACAAGAATTACCATGTTTCAAAAACAGAAACTAAAAACTTTAAATTTAATTCTATAATTAAATTTGAAGTCCCTAGTATTGTTTTCGCTTGAAAATTCTATAATTAAATTTGAAGGTTTTAGTTTCCGAAATATGGTAATTCCTGTTAGCAATGTGACCATATTTTTAAATTAGTAAATTTATCCTATTTATGCTCTGCAGAATTGTACTGAGCACTGTTTTCTAAAAATAAAAATGATTAAAAAGAACACCGGATTATAAATCTTACTGTTCTTCCTTTATTTACACACACACACACACACACACACACACACACACACACACACATATATATATATTAATAATAAAATTATTGTTAATCTGTATGGAATTTCCAACGAAATATAGATCCATTGAAAACTCTGTCAAAAGAAAGAGCAATAATATATATATAGCAAAAAGACTGAGCAAATATGTGTGTGTATTTAAATAATAATCATATTTTTCCCAAACTGGCTTTTTTTTTTTTTTTTTTTTTTTTTGTAAGTCATTAACACTTATGTTTAAGTTTCTGAGTCAAGAAATGTAATCCTTCAAAATAGGGTAGAAGATGAAAGATTTTTTATTTTTTCGTCCATGTGTTTTCTGTACGTTTTAAAATTAGGGTATATAATTCCATCAGTTTTAAATTATTGACAATTGGAAAACGTTCATGACTGTATATTGTTTTGAAAATATATCCGATTATTCATTTCAATGTTTACACTTCATCTGATCGAAATCGATAAAAACTCTGTCAGGGTCATCTTGTTTGGTTCTTATTCATGCTCAGTTCTTGTGGTATCCATGCAGTCCAAGAACATAGTGCCTGGCCCTGGGATTGAACTCACAATTCCAGTGTCAACAAATTCATGAACTAATGCTTTAATCCACTATGCTACTGACCTGTGGGATCAAAGGATGAAATTGTGGGTTTGTGAGTATATTGACATAGTAAGTGTGAGTTCAATACCTGGGCCAGGTAGTGTGTACTTGGACACTGTAGAAATGGGGTGAGCAACAACTGACTATAAAGAAGAATGAGATAAGATATCTCAAAAAATGACCAGAGGAATAAGAACAATCTATCCCTGTAAATTAAATAAAGGCTTCAGTTCAAAGTTACCTGTAGATTATCCGAATCAACATACATCTGATGATGGCCTGAGAGCACAATGACCAAAACATTGTTTTAGAATTCTTTGCTTCTCAATGTTCTGCCACTAGTAATCAAAATAAATTAAAATCTGTAGTTAAATCTGAGTATGGAAGATTTGGAAGAAACTCATATTTTCTCTTGGATTTATTTTACAGTGTATAAATCGTCATACTGGAAAATAACACCACCTCCATTTACCAAAGTAGAACATCTTCAATATAATGCTCCATTTATCCGATCAAGTTCCTAGCAATAAGTGCTGCATTGACAGTCCTATGTTCCATTAGCTCAAAATAGATGACACGTTTCATATGTCACCAGATAAAAATTAAGGATATGTGTGGATGATGTTACAGTTTTGTGATAACCACTTTTTTTTTTATTTTTTTAATGTCTGCTGACATGCAAAACCCATTTGTCATCACATCATAACAATGCAAATACTATATTTCTATGTCTCACATTTGTTTTGTTGATAAGGCTTTTGACAATAACAAAAATCATCATTGTCAAGTGTGGCAAGTATCAGCACTCATCAGCAAGTAGGTAAGGTTTAATGGTAATATTAACTGTTTCCTTATAAGTAAATATTTGACATTCATTGACCAAACTGCTAGTACTGCTTTTGGTTGAAATTTATGAAATATTTCTGTTAAACCATTTTTTTTTTCTTTTCTTTCAGGAAAATAGGTTTCTCAAGTCCAGTAGCTGTTATCACTCTTTGCCGTATTAATGGGGGTTTCCTTTCTAACCTTTTATTTGAAGTAGAGTGGAATGTCAAAATCTTTATTATATCATTATTTTCTCTGAGTATGTGATATCCATTTTAATTGTTGCTGGTATTGGAAGTCCTCAAGTGATGTGGTTTCGGTTATCTGGTACAGTTCCTTGTGATTCTGTCGCATGAGATTCAGTGTAGGATGGTCGTCACTAAGACCTACTGTATTCAGTCATTTGGAGCCATTTTTAATCATTGATATGAGGAAATGGTTGCATACAGTTGACAGTTATCTCTGAATGGGTTTGGCGCCATGCATGGCATTCATATGAAAGTCTTGATCTGACAAAGTCATTTAAAAACAATGAATCAAGTTTTCAGGTTAATGTTTCAGATTTGCAGAAATTTCCAGTGTTGAGCAAAACTACCTCCATGTTCATATTCCACCAGATAAAAATCAAGGACATTTAAGGCTCCATGTTTTTCACTCAGGATTGTCCTATGGAACATATATAAGTGAACATTGAAGTCAATACTTAGAGGCGTCAGGCTATTTTCATGCTAGACGCCAATTGTCAGGCAACCTGACAGTTGCGTCTAGCATGAAACAGCCCGTTGCCTCTAACTTGTTGACTTCAATGTTCACTTTTATATTTACACATGCTCTCTCTGATATTGAGCACTTTATCCCATAAATATAGCACACTTTAAGAGTATATTTCTTCATATATATATAATGTTGGCTCAGGAATTTGCTTCTCCTTGCATTATATTGTCTTATGTCTATATTTCTGAGATGAGGTATTGTAACTCTTTATACAATTTACATTGTTTGGTCAGTTGTTCTCATCTTTATTGTCATATTCCCAATGTTTCAGCTGTTGTATGCTCTGGCCTTCTTCAGTTGATCGGAATTTTGAACCCAACCCTTTTTGTCCACCAGAGTAGATTGTTTTAGTTCCACGTGCCATGCCTTTTCTGGATATCAGTTTCTGTTATTTAGTAACTCTCCAAGTTTTTGTTCACCTCTGTTGTAGCCAGGTATTGAACTCGAAACTCTTTGGGGCAAGTCACTGGATTATTTCACTTTTTTACTTTTTACTTTTATCCACTCGACCATATATCCTTGGGGAAACATAGCATTGGTTGAAATAATCCAGTGACTTGACCCAAAGAGTTTTGAGTTCAATACCTGACGACGGCAGTGGTGAACAAAAACTTGAAGAGAGAAATAACTGAGATATCCAGAAGAGATAATGGCATGTGGAACTAGGTAAAGGGTTCAGTTTGAAATTTCAATCGTCTGATGAAGGCTGGTGTGTACAATGGTCGAAACAATGTGAATATGAAAAGAAAGACGAGGACAACATTCCGAACAATGTAAATAGTTTAAATTATATTGTCTTGTCTCACATTATTTGCCACGTTTTTTCCTCCTCGTATTGTTAAGGATTTTGTCAGTTCCACTCAACTATGCCTGCTTCTGCAACAAGTGCTTTCTAGTTTAATGGAGACACATATTTAGTCTTTTTATTCCAACTGATCAATATTATTATAGCCTGTAACTACAATTACTACTGTCAATGGTAGTAAACTATTCTGACTGATAATACCATTATCTCCTGTCATTCATACCATTAAATGAATGGTATTGAGATATGCTGATACAATAATCACTAATTTTTAGTTGTGTGTTTACTGGAACACATGCAGTAATTACTGTAATTATTTAGTTTTGCAGTCAGTCTAGTGACTTTGTTGACCGTTGCTTTTGCTTCATGCTAAGAAATCATTAATTTGGGAGATGTACAAGAATAACTTAACAAGTTCTTGCACAATACGGTTCTTTCAAGTCGTATTCTATTATTCTCTTTTCCCCAAACAACAAATTAGGCCAAGAATTCCTCCGGGGATTTTATGGGTAATAAAAACACATTTCAGGTAATTCTTACTAAAAATCAGCCTACCCTCCAATAAATTTGAAGGTCAGTGAATCTAAGCCAAATACAGCAAAGGTAGAAATTTTTGTTGCTATTAGTAGTATTATTAATTATTATTATTATTATTTCCTTTTGGTTTCTGGTGTATACTCATTTCTTTCTGGGTCCCAACCAAAGACATAAGGTTAGAAATGACATGACATTTTACACTGAGCAGTTTTGAAATTATACTCTTCTTTTTTGTATTTCTTTAAGGCATGGGCTACCAGAGATTCCTTCTATGACTCTATTGGAATCTTTTCCAATTGAATCCAAAGGCTCCAACTACAACCGGAATTGTTAATGCCCTCATGTTTCTTCTTTGTCTTCATTTTTTTTTTTTTTTTTTTTTTTTTCTTTTCAGATTCATGTTACCAATATTATTATTAGTGGTATTGTTACCAATATTATTATTAGTGGTATTGTTACCAATATTATTATTAGTGGTATTGTTACTGCTGTAATTTATGATATATTGCAGTGACATTCAACAAATATTTGTATTTAAATAACACCTGAATATCATAATTTATTTATTTATTTATTTTTCTCTAATGAAATTTTGTAAATTGCAAGACGTTTCAAAGTGGAGCTGAGACAGCCTAAATTTAGTATTAAAGAGTCAGCTTGCCCTGGTTTAAATTTAGTTAGGTGTTTCAAACGGGGAGGAGATTTTCATAGAATATAGAGAGAATATGGGGCCTCAAAATCTCTGACCTCAAGTGTAACTCGTGCATATGATCCATCGCTGGAGATGCAGGTAAAATGGTTGGATCCCTGTGCTGCTCGAGTAAGTACCTGACTCCTCATGCTATCCTCTACCTTTTACAAGAGCCAGATCAGGCCCGAAATGGAGTACTGTTGTAATATTTGGGTGGGACTTGCTCAGATCTCACTTTCCAGTCTTGATAGTGTTCAAAAGCATCTCGAAGCCATTGTGGGTGACAAATTATTTTCCACCCTCCAATCTCTCTCTCTCCCAGGTGGGATGTGACAAGCTTCTCACTACTTTATCACTACTTTCATGGAAAGTGCTCGAACAAACTATATTTCTAGGTCTAACCTTCAGGGCTAGGACCCACCATGTCACTTATGTTGTCGCAAACGACCCACATTCCCTCTGTATTCCATTAGTAAGAAGTAAGTTCCAATTGAACAGCTTCTTCCTATGAACCACTGCCCTGTGGATGCCCTCCCCCTCCCTGATCACTAAAATCTTATCCTGTTAAAGTGTAGGGTTAACCATTATCTTGCTCTCCTATCTGTATAAATTACCCCTGAATGTAATTCTCTATCTTGAGTAAACTGCCATGTACAGGATGAACCTTACTACTGTAGAAAAAAAAAAAAATTAAATCTCCTGTATCCTTATTCCCACAAAATAATAGGTGTTGGTCTGGAATTTGACAGAAAGCTGATGTCCAGATTCTATAGAATATCATATGAATGGAGCAGGGGGTGCTGATAATCATGTGTATGTAGCAGGAGTGCTGATAAAGAACCTGGAGGGATTTGAGATTCACCAATCAGCTGGAAAACAATAAATACTAAATTGTACATTTTGTGGGAATTTTGTACGTGCCACATCCCTACATATTTACAAGTAGTAGGAGGGGCTGTTTGAGATAATTTGGCTAGGGCTTTTCATTTTTTTCCCTCAGGAGCAAGTGTTGGCTGGATTAGGGTTTTAGGAAAGTTGATGGTGCTGAAAGTTTTGAACCCCTAACACTTTTCTCCGCCAACTAAATACAAGTAAGTCTGAGAATAAATTGATTAGTTACTTATCTAAAGACTAAGAAGAGGGGAAAACAGGATTTTGGGTTAGGGTTGTGTACTGATGAGGTGAGAGTTTGCAGTCAGAAGTGCATAGATTAGAAAATATCAGGTTTTTGGTTTAGCTGTGTTAACCTCTTAAATGGTTGACAAAAAAGAAAATTTCCTCTGGTAAATACTGTTAAACTAAGGAGTTTTTGCAATGTTAATGGTTAGTATTAAAGCCGAAGATTTTTTTTTTTTTTTTTTTTTTTTTTTTTTTTTGTGTGTACAGGCCCACCACATTTAAAAGATCAGCCTAGCACAATCTTCCAAAGAAGTGTCTGCGATGTAATCGATCCTGCCCTGGCATCTCAACTTAAGTCGTTTTCTCACCAATGTGGCATGGCTTCCTGCTGTCTATTCTACAAATATTCTTGAACATATCCTCTTGTAGTTGCTCTAATGAGCTTTCCTCCTTCTTGACTGCATGGATTTAAATATCCTACTGGATTTATGACTAGGTCTTATCATTTTACTGTTGAACTAGTTAGGTATAACCATCTGTTCTACTCTCCTGGGTATGACAATAAACTACATCTGCATCCTGGGTAAGACGATAAACTACGTCCAACAGCAAGGCCTCTTGATAATACGTTTTTGAAAAAATAATGTTGCCAGCTATATGTTTTTTTTTTTTTTTTTTGTTTTGAAAGAATGTGCGTTTTTGAAAAAAATGATATTAACAGCTATATGTAATAATATTACCAGCTATACGTTTTTGAAAAAATAATATTACCAGCTATACATTTTTAAGGAAAAAAATATTACCAGAAATAGATTTTTGACAAAACAAAAATATTACCAGGAAAAAAAAAGTTGTCGCTATTAAATGACCCATTGAGGTTGATATGCTGTAAAACAAACCAAACTATCTGTTATATTTTAATAGTTTCTTTACTTGCACTCCTCACCTGTGAAATGCCCTTCCGATTTCTTGCCAAACGCCATCTTCTGTCTTCTTGGATTGTATTCTTTATTGTTCTTTTTCTTCGCTTCTTCTTGCTAAAGTCTTCTCATTCTCTTTCACTCCCTGTAACCACTTCTCTGGCTAATGTTCTCGGTTGACATGAAATGGAAAGATTATATTGAATCCATTTCTAGGTCAGCTGTTAAGAAAGTTTGCTATCTGTGTTGTACAAGACATTTTTTCTCAGCAGAATTTATCTTGCATATCTATAAGTCTACCATTTGTCCATGCTTAGAATATTGCTGCCACATATGGTCTGTTCTCCCTGCTATTTACCTTGAGCTCCTTGATAAAATCCAAAGAATCAGCAATATTATTCATCCTGATCTGGCATCTCGGCTTCAGTCACTTTCCCACTGCTGTAAGGTTGCTTCTCTCTGCCTTTTCTATAAATTAAGTGTTCGCATGAGCTCTTTGATATGGTACCTAGACTTTTTTAAATTTAAATGCAGTACTAGACAGGCATCAAGATCTCATCAAATTACAGATGAGCTGGCTAGATGTAACCATAAATTCTATGCTAACAGTTTCTTTTCTTGCACTTCTTCCCTTTTGGCTTCATGCTTACGAGCCAACTTTAATCTGCAAAAATTTAAATGCAATGTCAATTGCTAGCTACTGTCCTCCTGATTACTCTTCTTCTATTCTCACTCCTTAGTAATGTTTCTGTTTCTAATTCTTCCACACCCAGTAACCCCTTGTGTTTTAGTGGCTTTATTGCCTTGCTTAAGATGAAATGATAAAAAAAAAATATTTTAATTTCCCCTTTGTTTTCTTGGTAGTGTTCAAATTTTTCAGTAAATATTTCTTTTTGCTTCTTTTTTTTATTTTTTTTTTTTATTTTTTTTTTTTTTATCACTAATATTTACAGAAAGTCCTGTCACATTTGAAGATAAAAAAAGTAACAAATGCTTGTCTGGTCTTATATATATATATATATATATTCAGGCCCAGGTTGAAGTAATCCAGTGACTTTAGCCAAGGAGTTGTGATTTCAATACCTGACCACAGCAGAGGTGAACAAAAACTTGAAGAGTTGAGTTACTAAAGGGAAATAACTGAAACCGAGACATCCAGATAAGGCATGGCACGTGGAACTAGAATAATCTAGCCCTGTGGACTAAAGGGTTCAGTTCGAAATTCCAATGTATATCACCTGAAGAAGGCTAGAATGTACAATGGCCAAAACGTTGTGAATATGACAATAAAGATGTGGACAACAATGTAAATATTGAAATTGTATGTGCTTTTTGGTCATCTAAGAAAAATTTTCAGCACCCTCTCCAAAAAGCTAATTCTTAAGGCTAAAGCCATTTAAATGTGCAACCAACCCTTGTGTTAAATCTGGTTTATGAAGAGATTTTCTTTTGATGAGCCGACTGAAAAAATTGGTGTTGTTATTGTTTATGTAATAGCATATCTGATGACTTAGAAGCAGTCAATCCTTTTTTTTTTTCTTTTCTTGTTTTTTATTAAATAGCAAATCCCAAATTACCCTTCTGTCATATGTGGTAAAGTTAAGGTATTTAGAGGAGGGGGAGCTTATATTTGCTCAGCTGCTGTAGATGATCTTCATCCACGTATGTGAAATGTAATGTGCATCTATAGACATACATACATATGCACACACACACACAGATGTGTGTGTGTGTATATATATATATATATATATATACACACACACAGAGGAAATACTTGACCTTTCTATCCATTGACCAGCATATATAAATATCTAAAAAGTCAAGCTTTGAACCAACTCACATGATCTGAAGATTACATGAAATAGACCATCGCCACTTGCTGTTAACCTCAGTGTGAACTCTTATATTGACACAGGCTCTGATATTGAGCACTTTTACCCATAAATATAACATACCATAAAACTATATGTTTTATCATCTCTCTCTCGTATATATATATATATATATATATATATATATATATATATATATAAGTTTTAAACCATTGCAAAATGTCACTGCATTCAGTGTTGAGGTGCCCTTAAAAAAAACAAGCCATGTCCATGGCAGTTTTTGCTTTAATGTCAGAAACATTTTTTTTTCTTTTTCATGTATACCAAATGACATAATCTAAGGTCTAAATGCCTAGACATTTCAATTAACCTGTTGAATATTTATGAGTGTGTTTAAATTTAAAAATTTCCTTTTGAAGATGCTACATGACATAATCTAGGATCTAACACCTAAACTTTTCAGTTAATTTGCTGAATATTTATGAGCATTTTTAAATTTAAAAATTTTGAGTAACTGTTAAATATATACTTGTTGCCTTGCTAAAATCCATCAGATGATAAAACATTAGCTAAAACTAAGTATAGTTTTCCTCTTGGCTTTTCATTCACACACACACACACACACACACACACACATATATATATATATATATATATATATATATATATATATATAAAGTAATAGGTTTGTCACGAAGCTGATTGATGTTACCTTCAGCATCCAGACTCCAGAATTTTGTAGATGGGAATCACTCCATCCACTCATCAGGAGCTATCCACAATTTACTGCTTATATTTCTTGATTTTTTTCCTTTTCCTTTTTTATATGCACTTTTCATTAGTGTAAGTTTTTTTTTTCCCCACACATTTATAATTTTGATTTTCATTCTGGGAGAGGGTTAACACCTCTCATATATCTGCCTGCACATTTTGGTTGTGCATATTCTATCCTGCTGTTCTCAAAATTCTTGACACCAGTAGCAATCAGATTTTTCCATGTTTGCTGATTCTTCCCAGGTATCTATCTCTATGTGCATCTTTTTCAGTGTGCCCTTCAGATTGTTTTTACTGTGCTTGTGGGTCTTACACTGCAGTTGTTTTCCCTGTGTTATTTCCGCATATGCAACTTGTTTAGGCCTTTGTGAATCTCCTAGGCAGACAAGGTGACCAGACCAAGTTGGTGTTTCATAAAAATAGATTTAATACTTGTTGAATTTGCCAATTGCAGTACTCTTGTGTGTGTGTGTATATATATATATATATATATATATATATATATAAAACCAAATGGGTAAATATAGGTAGGTATATGAGTGAGTGATTGTATACAGATGTATATAAATACTTTATTGTGTAAGAGAAAACGATGGTCAATGTTAAATGACAGAGCTATTTAATATATATTAAGAAATATACATAAAACCTTACATTCCAGCACTTGATAAAGGCTTTGGCATGAAACTCGCAGTTGTGCAATTAATATAAGGTATTATGTATATTTCTTATATATTTTATACACACACTCTGGATGAGACAAAGTTCAGACTGCTACTTGAGTTGAATCTGAAGTATTGGTTTCAAACGGTATATTACTGTTTTGGTAGGTGTTAGTCTTTTGTTTTTTTTTAGTTTCATTTTCCCTCTTTTACTTCTGTTGGTTTTTCTCTTGGTTTTATTTTGTTGGTTGTTGTGCTTATTATTTTATTTATTTTTTTTTTTTTTGTTGTTTTTTTTTTAAATTTTGGTGACCTGGCAAGCTTTGTGTTGGTTTTACCAATACTTTGTTTTTGTAGGTTTATATGCTACTAGCCCAATTATCCGCACCTTGCCACATGTCACACTTTTTCGTTTTTTTTTTTCTTTTGTAAGAAAATGATTTATATTGTCATTGTTATAATTTGTGGGGAAAAAAGATGCATTTAAGTATTACTCAATGATCTTGCTGATGTGACCTCCATCTTCTGGCTTTCTCCTCCTATATTTTGGATAGAAGTCATTACATTATTTAAATTTAATTTATATCAAAGGGAAAAAAATTTCAGTAGGGATACCCCAGGGGCCCCTTTAATCAAAATGAAATATACTTATCTAAGTACCTTGGTTTCAGAATAAATATAGTTGGGGTTTATCTCCAAAACACTAGGAGGAGTTTGATAACAAGCATAGGCTACAAATTATATACTCAATATATAAGGCTAATAGTTGGTAAATAAATGACAAAATTAAAAAAAAACTGTTAGGTGAAGTGTTTCATCCTGAGTAGAAACATCTTCAGACAAACATTGCTCTTATTGATGGAATCTGTCATTCATTCATTCATATATATATATATATATATATATAGGCTGATATTCCACCAATAAAATCATTCTAGGCTTATTGTTATTAATAACATTTATGGTAATATATAGGAAACCATATAATAATTATCCATGTGTATTTATACATTTCCTGTCCTGTCTAGTAGGAAGGGAGGTAAATCAACTTAAGTTAGTAAATTTAATAATTTATACAAGTAAAATATTTATCTGCATTTAGACAAAATTACTTCTGAAGCAAAATGAAGCATTGAATTAATCAGTTTGTTTACTCCTACATTTCTTAGATTTCAGTCTTATTTGTTCAAGCCTTTTCTGTGAGGCTCTCAGATACCTTTGTTTATTCAGTGATTGTCTTGCATCAACTTGTTCCTGAAATAGGCTTTGCTATCACTGTCTTTGTTGTTCTGTTGCTAGTCTTTTCCTTTCAAGAGATATTGCCATTTCACTGTTATATTAAACACATACAATGTTGCTGTAGAAGACTGAAGTTAGTGCACTTTCTTTACATTTTCACCTAAATAAATTACTTTCAGTTAAATGTATATCATTTTAGTCATTTTGACTAAAATGATAAAAGTAATGGTCAGAACTATTACAATGTATGACTAATACATTGAGTGTGTTGTTTTGTAAAAGATTCCCTTTGACTTCATATATACTTTTATTTAATTTTGTAGATGTTTCACCTCTCTTTTTCTATCTCTTTCTATTTCTCTTTTTCTTTCTCTCTTCAGTCGCAATAAAGTTTTTGATTTTATCTTTGGTAAATATAAACACTGTCATTTTTGTGTCTAGTTCCAATTTGTTTCTTGTTTTTTTTTTTTTTTTTTCCCCTCTAAGCCAACTGGATTTTAGGCCAAAGTGAGCTATGCGTTCAGCTCATCTCTTCTTGCTTTCATCAAAGATAACAAATAGCATATTTCTATAAACACTACAGGACAGCTTTTATACAGATAAAAACAAGTGGAATTTATTTTTCCTGAATTCTTAAAATGTTCATGCTTTTTTATATTTGAAAGTGTGTGTGTGTGTGTGTGTGTATATATATATAATATTTGAATTGAATATGATAATTATAGAACTGAATAAAGTTATTTCTCCTTAGAAAAAGAAAAAAGACAATTATGTAACAATGAGACTTTCACTATAAACTGGTCTCTGCACGAGCAGCTTCTAAGGTCTATTCTGGTTCTGTTGCTGCTCTCCTTCCATATGCATTTTGGCCATGTTTTCACCTCCAATATTACCTAAATTTTGACACTGTCATTTTATTTTCGGCCTATCCCTCATCACTAAATCTGGCCAAACATTGGAATATATTTGTTTTCAGACCAAGAACTTTTTAGCACGCTTCCATATGTCTATATAAAGTATATCTTTGGCTAAACAGTCATTGTATGATATCATTATCATCATGCTCAGTCCTGTGACTGGGTGTGGTTGGATGTGGCCTAAGGTGGTATTTTGTAGGCAATGAAGGAAAGCGAAAAGAAAGGATCATCAACTGCAAGAAGGTGGAATGCATGGTTGTCAACAAAAGAGACAGCCCAAAGTGCAAATTACAAATTGGAGATACCAAAATCAAACAGGTACAACAATTTAAATAGATGGAAAGTGCAACATCGAAATCCAAAGGGGCATTGGGATAGCGAAAGATGTCTTCCAAAAGCTAAGCAAAGTATTGAGAAACAGGAAAATTTTATTAGAAGCAAAGAAAAGCGTACTGAAATGTTACATAATATCAGTCCTTCTGTATGGAAGTGACTGTTGGACAATCTCTAGACAGAGGAAGAGGACACTTGAGGCAATCGAAATGTGGTTCTACAGGAGGATGCTGAGAATACTATTGATCAAACATGTGAGCAATGAGGAAGTTTTAGAGAAATTGGAAACAAAAAAGAGCATTACACTTAACATCAGGAAGAGATAGTTGAAATTTTTAGGGCACATAATAAGGAAATAAGGCTTGGAAAATCTGATACTCACAGGACACATTGAAGTGAAGGCAAGTGGACAGAAGAAAACAACTTAGTGAACTTGAGTACATGGATGGCGGAACAGGGTTTAGGAGAAATAGCAAAAAGACAAAATTTATTAAGAAATTGTGGAGAGCCATGATCGCCAACATCCTGAAGGGACATGGCACATAGAAGGTACCTTGTAAGATGGCAGTGGGATGACTATTGGCTTTTATGCTGTGTCCATACCATTTCAACTTCTTGAGGTTGGTTCTGATGCCTTCCAACAAGCCTATTTCTTGTTTTGATGGGGGTCTCGCACTCTGTTGTTTGTGATGCAATCTCTGTGGGGAAATGACTTGGATGGTTCTACAGCCTCTCATTTCTGTTGGATCTATACACTTAAAAAGATAGTGACATATGCTGTATGCCAAGACAGATTGTTGGAAGTAACAGCATATCAACCCTTAATAAAGTCATTTAATATCAAAGATTGGTTGCATCTCTGAAAGTTATATGTATATAAGCAAACTAGGGTACCTATTTACATTTGGACTAATATTCTCATCTGTCTATATTTCTTAGATGAGGTATTATGTACACTATTTACATTATTCGGACTATTGTCCTTATCTTTGTCGCCATATTTATTACAGCATTTCGGCCGATGTACGCTCCAGCCTTCTTCAGGTGGTTAGAATGTCGAACTGAACCCTTTATTTTGCTGACCACATATGGAGAGAAAAGGGAGATCACCGTCCTTTGTGGGATCAGGTTGAGATCATAGACAAAGGACACTATTGGAAAATTTGTAAACTTAAGGAATCGGTACATATGCTAGGCCACAAAAATCACCTGAGCCGACCAAGCATAGAAATGAATACAATATGGGAACTAGTAATAAGGAGTGCCAGAGAAAAGCAATTATAACAACAAAAACTGAAATATGAGCTCTGGTAAAAATGGTTGCTGAAGACATTAGGTTTATAATACCCAGAAATTTATACACAGATATCCTCAAGGACACATGGCACAGTGGATAAAGGCGTTGGTTAGATCCAATGACAGGACCCAAAGAGTGTGAGTTCAATACCTGGTGGCAGTGAAGAACTTGGAGAGGGAAATTAACAGGAGATAACTGACATTCATTAAAACATGGCACATGGAACTAGAACAGTCTACTCCAGTGAGCGAAATAAAGGGTTCATTCCGACAACCTGAAGAAGGCCGGAGCATGCAACAGCCGAAATGTTGTGATAAACTTGGCGACAAAGATTATTTCCACTATCAATGGGAGTTGGGAAATGCTAAGTTGGTCTTGGCCTTCCTGCTAACTTGGAGCATGTGCATGTAAATTTTGATGCAAATCCGTTGCAAATTGCGGCCGTGCATTCATTACACATTCTGCCTTTTATAGATAGATTTATTTTTTGTTTTATTTTTTTATTTTAAGTTTTATTTTTTTATTTTAAGTTTTATTTATTTATTTTAAGTTTTATTTATTTATTTTAAGTTTTATTTATTTATTTTAAGTTTTATTTATTTATTTTAAGTTTTATTTTTTTATTTTAAGTTTTATTTATTTATTTTAAGTTTTATTTATTTATTTTTTTATTTTAAGTTTTATTTATTTATTTTTTATTTTAAGTTTTATTTATTTATTTTTTTATTTTAAGTTTTATTTATTTATTTTTTTATTTTAAGTTTTATTTATTTATTTTTTTATTTTAAGTTTTATTTATTTATTTTTTTATTTTAAGTTTTATTTATTTATTTTTTTATTTTAAGTTTTATTTATTTATTTTTTTATTTTAAGTTTTATTTATTTATTTTTTTATTTTAAGTTTTATTTATTTATTTTTTTATTTTAAGTTTTATTTATTTATTTTTTTATTTTAAGTTTTATTTATTTATTTTTTTATTTTAAGTTTTATTTATTTATTTTTTTATTTTAAGTTTTATTTATTTATTTTTTTATTTTAAGTTTTATTTATTTATTTTTTTATTTTAAGTTTTATTTATTTATTTTTTTATTTTAAGTTTTATTTATTTATTTTTTTATTTTAAGTTTTATTTTTTTATTTTAAGTTTTATTTTTTTATTTTAAGTTTTATTTATTTATTTTTTTATTTTAAGTTTTATTTATTTATTTTTTTATTTTAAGTTTTATTTATTTATTTTTTTATTTTAAGTTTTATTTATTTATTTTTTTATTTTAAGTTTTATTTATTTATTTTTTTATTTTAAGTTTTATTTATTTATTTTTTTATTTTAAGTTTTATTTATTTATTTTATTATTTATTTTTCAAGCACTGTATTATTTTGTGCATCTTAGTCTTGTTGAAAAGATCCCTTATGCT
>OZ010614.1:4393988-4428988 GCA_963932145.1 Acanthosepion lycidas | reverse complement strand
ACCTGATTCTAAACAGGAAACAAGAGATAAACTTCAATTCAAGTTCACTCTTCTCCTCAGACTTTGCACATATCAACTCCTATGAAATTGGGTTATCCAGGTTTAAGTTCTGGTTGACAATGATCGGGCTGCCAGTCTTGATAAAAAATTTTTTACATGTTTATGGTATAGAGTCCAGGACTCTATATCATAGAGAAGATTAATTAGCATAAATGCTCTATACACACACACACACACACACACACACACACACACACACATATATGCACCCTTGTGCAAATTAATTGAAACAAAAGGAATAATTCCATTATTATTTACTTTTTTTTCGTATTTTTCCAATGAAACATGACCCAGTGTAGATGTTAGTACTTCGTATGTCGATTCCATGAAGTTGTTCCTTGTAGATTGACCACAGATTCTCAGTTGGATTTAAATTGGGAGAGTTTCTGGGCCAGTCTATTGTACTTTGATTTGCTCACTGGTAAGGCTTGTGTTCCTGCAGCATTACAATTTTTGTACGCTTCCTTGGAGTAATGTCCAGGACAACTGATTGACAGTTGAAACAATAGTGTCTGGGCATGATGAAAATTTGATGCAATCACAGATGATGCAATATTTTTTCAAGACCAAACAAATATCATCACACACCCCGAAAATACATTCACATTATTGCAAACCACCTAATCTGAGGTAAAAATAGAAATCTATTACACCCTGTCACTCCAATGGGTCTAAAACTGATTGTTTCAATTAATTTGCACAAGGGTTGTGTGTGTGTGTGTGTGTGTGTATATATATATATATGTATATATATATATATTACAAAAAGAACAGTAAGATATATAATCCAGTGTTTTTATTGATATTTTTATTTTTATAAAACAGTGCTCAATGGAAATTTACAAATTATAAATTAACTGATTTCAAAATATGGTTTGATTGCTACACAGGAATTACCATGTTTCAAAATCAGAAACCAAAAACTTCAAATTCAATTATATAATTAAATTGAAAGCATTCGTTCTGTTTCATCTTCAAGTGAATTTTGGAATAACTTATTTTGAAATTTACTGAGTTTTAATAGCATATACATTCATAATTTTTGTTTCCAAGGATACAGAGAAATCCAATCATTTAGAGCAGGGTGGTAGCTTCTTTTTTATTAACTATTATTGTATCAATTATGAGTTACATTCAAAAAGAGGTTAACTCTAGGTAGGGTAGGGGTGCCGTTTTTCAACGAATTTTGACTTTCGTTCAACGCATGTTGTCTTTTTTTTTTTTTTTTTTATCTATGACAAAAAGTTTTTTGGCATTTTATTCGTTAAATTTGTACTTGTATACATACAGATTCTTTCTAAAAGTGGTGTTTGGATTAGAATATTATTTTATTATTTACTTTTAATTACTAATAGATTATATTTCTTTTTAAAACAGATAAATGTAAAAGAATTACTTATATTTGATATGTAATAATAATTGAAAAAAAATTATGTATATTACTAGCTACGCTTTTTTTTAAAAAATATTATTTAAGGAAAATTTTTGACAATGTTGGCAAAGAATAGCTATTTCATGTCTATGATTCAGTAAATTTTTATTTTTTATAAACCTAGTAATATATAGTTTCTCATGTATGCACAAAGGACATGGGTCATTTAATTCTAGCTTTTCTTATTAATTTCCATTTTACTGTAGGTGTTTTATTGGTTTCTTTTAAGTGCCAGAAATATTTTGTTAGGGACATCTGATTTCAGTATTTATTTATCCTAAATCAACTTTGATGTTAATTGAATTTTTTTTTCTTTGAACTTATGGCTTATGCAACCTATATAGATTTTTATGTTTTCAGGATTCTCAATAGATGATTGCATTGGTATACTAATGATTTCGTGCGACATTTATTTTGTAGAGGACAGTTATGTGGATTTCTACAGTTACATAATTTTTGTTTATCTTCATCTCTTTTTATTTTTATACTGTCTAAATTTCTTTGGTTTTGGTCTAAGTGTTTATTCAAGATATTAGCATTATGTTTCTTAATAATTTTCTCTAAGTTTTCAGTACAGTTGTAACTTAATTTTAGTGTATTTTTATTGAAAATAGTACTGAGTTTACTATCTTTAGGAAAATGTTTAACGATTAATGCAAGGAATTTTTGTCCTAATTTATTCTTTAACATTTGGTTGTATGGGGGTGTATACCAAATTATTTTTCTGCTACTGTTTTTTCAATGCTTTCCATTTTCATTTTTTATGTAAGTTAGTTTTGGGCTTTTGTAGCCACTATCTTTTAGAGCTTTATTATAGAAATTAATATGTTCATACAAAATTTTCTCATTTGCTGAATTTGTATTTATTCTTTTTTGAAAGATAAAAGTATATGCTTGATTATAGATGGAGGGTGATTAGATTTAGGGTGTATATACAAAGGATTAGTATTGGGTTTTTTATAAGGTATGTATACATTTTTCATTAAATCTAATGTTATATCAAGGAAGTTAACTTTTTTCAATTTAGTGCTTACCATAATTTTTAAGTTCAGGCATTCTTTATATAATATCTTTCTAATTTTATTGATTTTAAAGTTAACAGAGTTCTTTATAACCTTAAGTCTGTCGTCTCTGTATAAACCAATGTCTGTTATATTAATTTCATGGTATGCTGTAAGATTGTATAATATAAAAAGACCTATAAGGTCAGAAGACTCAGCTGAGTCTAGTGATCCCATTTTAATGTAAATGTGGTTGTAAGAATTTTTATCCATTGTTCACCTTTATGTATCAGTACTGATTTTTTTTTTTTTTTTTTTTTTTTTGCATTTATGATAATGCTCTTTTATTCTGTAATATCAATGTACTGGGTAGCAAAGTCCAACTCATTCTTGAACAGTTCTTTTGATATTTATTGGTAATAATTTTAAATATCAAACTGCATTAGTGTACAGTTTGTTTTATCGTTAATATCAGCAAACCAGTTTATCACGTCTTTGGAATTAATCCAAAGTTTCAGACGTTTCTTCTTTAATTTGTTGGTTAATCCTTTCTGAGATTTTGTGTGTGTGTGTGTGTGTATATATATATATATATATATATATATATATATATATAGTAAAGGTAACAAATCCATTGGTATATATTCCAAGTGGATCCTAGTAATATAAAATATTAAAACTGATCCACAAAAAGAGCTCAGTGTATTTCTTATTAAAGAGCAAAAATTAATACACCAATAAAATCCCAAATTGCCTCATATGGAGAATAGCCTATTTCGGCAGACAAAGATATCAGTCGTCTGTATGTCAACTGGGTTCCTGTCAGAAATAGAAATTTAACTGTGAAAGCTACAAAAAAAAAGGTTGAAAAACTCGTACAGAATTTATCCATTTCAATGTTTCTGTCAGACGAAAGGTATGAGACAGTGGTCAGGGGAGGGTAGAAGATTTTTGTCTTAAAGGGAAGAGATTTTATAAAATTAAACCTGTATATTAACCTTATGACATTAAATTGGTGTTATATGAAGAATGAAATGTTAATTTAAAACTAAGAGAGGAATAAAAAGTGTTTTAAAAAGAACTATAGGTAGTTATATTTAAAAATACAAAGTCATACTTAAAAGTACAAAGTCATATTCAAAAGCGAACAATTTGAATTCAGATATTCATGTAAGAACAAACGGCCAGCATCCATTCAAAATGCTTCTAAAAGATTGAATCCTTGTTATTCTTGACTAGATATTGAATCTATTTTATCCATTGCTAGGTCAGCTGCTAAGAAAGTCGCTTCACAATATCAAGTGTGACAATTTTTTCCTCTCCAGAATCTATCTTACTTATCTATAATCTACCATGCCTAGAATATTGCTGCCACATATGGTTCTGTGCCCCTGCTATTTACCTTGAGCTTCTTGATAAGATTCAAAGCAGAATCTGCAATATTAGTGGTCCTGATCTGGTGGCTCATCTCCAGTCACTTCCTCACCACTGTAAGGTTGCCTCTCTGTGTCTTTTCTATAAATACTTTCATGGTAATTATTTAAATGAGCTCTTTCCTATGATACTTAAACTTTTTGAATTTAAGCGCTGTACAAGACTGGCATAGGGATCTCATCAATTTACTGTTTAGCTGGTTAGATGTAGCCGTAATTTCTATACTGACAGTTTCTTCTTTTGCACTTCTCACTTGCAAAACTCTTCCGTCTCCATGCTTTCCAGCCAACTTTAATCTGCAAAAATTTAAATGCAATGTCAGTTGCTATCCATTGTCCTCCTGATTGCTCTCTTCTCTTTCTGCTCATCATTAAAGTTTCTGTTCCTAATTCTTCCACATCTTGTAACCCCTTGCATCTTAGTGGCTTTACTGCCTTGCTTGTGATGATACCGATTTAAAAAAAAAAATGGAAAATTTTTTTGTCATTCAGTCTGTTAAGTATCGTGTGTGATACACAGTTGGGCAATCATATCTGTTGGTTCATCACTGAGATTTTCACACATCAGTTTTCTGTTTCTTTCTGCATTATACTGGTTGCCAACCAAGCCTATAGGGCCCAGTCTGTGCTGCTATTCTGGGAGGAGACAGGGTGGATTCATACTTTTCCCAAGGGTATTTGCAAGTAAGTGAATGTGATAAACCAGACTGGTCTCTTTTAATTTCTTATTTTGAGCTGATATGCATTACACTGCAATACACAAAATGCACATTGGAATCAAGACAATAAATATAGATTACAGTCCAGAAAAAATCCTCTTGTTAATGTAGACATGACTGATTTCAAAATAGAGCTGAAATTCTTACAAACATTAGATTTAAAAAGGATAAAAGCAGATTTCAGAATGAACTAAAAAAGAACGATTTACACAACATCTGAAGTTCAGATTTTTCAGAACCAATAAATCTAAAAATCAATATAAATTAGACTCATCCGAATACAAAAAAACATTGGATGATGGACTGATGAAATTTTACAGAAAAATGTAGGCAAACAAATACTGCAGAAACTTTAAAACCAATTTTCATTGGTTAAAATCCCAAAAGCATAAAACCCCTAAATACCATGGACCAAATTTTGAGGATTAATTTCAGAGACTGGGAAGCTGGCTGGGAGGTGATTGGGTCACCTGGGGAAAAGGGTTGAATGTTTTTAGGAGCTCCAAATGACACCAAGAATAAACATCACTAATGTAGTATAACTTTTCATATAAGATATACCTTAGTTACATTTAATATTACGGTATTATGGATTGTGGCTTGGCACAGTTACTTGTAGTCAATGGTATCTGGTCAAATATTAGTCTACCAGATATCTCAACTTTGTATATAAGCCTTCGGAAGGATTTTTTTTTTTTTTTTTTTTTTTTTTTAAGGTATGAAAACCTCAAACAGCAAAAAAATCTTTTTAATTATAATATTTCTGTAATTTACCAGAGAAAATAAAAGTCCATATTTGCATATAAGTTGAAGGGATATATTCTGAGTAATTTATTTAATGGAAATGATTGGGTCATCGCCTATGCTGTCCACAGTGACACTTCATAATATTTTAGGCAAACTCCCTGTTGCATTTTAATAATAAGATTGGCAAATGGCGAAGCAAATCCTTACAATATGAAAATGAATGCAAACTATATGGATTTGCAAAGAGATCATTTTAGGAGTGGTCAAAATTTGGGTGGGGTAGTTGGTGGGGAGTTACAGTAATTGCTTTGTTTACAACGATAACAGTCAAAAAAATATTTGTGACACTTTTTTCCCTGAAGGACTTCATTGAAGTAAAGTTATGTTTATGTTGATGTGACTACACATCTGCATGAAGGAGTGGGGGGAAACTGAATTTTAAATTTAAATTTTTATGTGTTTTTCTTAGTCAATTACATTTCATTTCTATTTATTTATGTTTCCATCACTTTTGTTATTTTTTAATATCCAAAATTGTGATAATAGAAGATCTGCAAAAAATGGTGAAACATTCTAGGGACCTGAACATAAATTTACTGTGGATGATCTAGCAATTAAAGCACATTCTATATGTTTTGCTTTTAGTGAATTGTTTTCTCTTTTAATTAGAGTAGCATTTTTTAAATCAAAAATTATGCTTAGACTTATTACGGTGAGTAACTAATGTGTTTAGTGTGTTTTTGTAATTAAACAATTTAAAATTTTTGGTGTCCCCTCTCCTTCATGTGCATATATAGTCACATCAACGTAAATATGACTTTTGTTTGAAGTTCTAAGGGACAAAACAAGTTATTAAAAAAATTTTCCTATTCTGTTTTTTTTTCCCTTATAATAAATGCGAATGTCAGTGTGTCACACTTTTTCAACTTTACTCCTAGAGGCCATAACCCTAACCATTTTGGAATCAGGCCAACACTGTGATCAAATTAAAAACACCGTGGGCTGGATCTGGACCCACAATCCTGAAATTTTGGATTCCCTAGTTTTCATTACTGTGATTGTTTTCAGATTCCACCATCTTGGCTTCTACTGATAAAAACAATTAAATGGACACAACTCTTCAACTTTCTCATGTTCAAATGAAAAAAAAAATTACCATTCTCAAATTACAGTGTTTCAAAATAAAATTGTCTGTATTTTCAACTTTATTCCTAGAGACAGTAGCCCAACTTAGCCTGATTCTAAAATGGTATGTTAACTTTGTAAGCAAGTTAAAAACATTCTGGGCTGGATCTTGACCTGCAATCCTGAAATTTTGGATTTCCAAGGTTTCATTACTGCAATTGTTTTTAGCAATTTTTTTTTTTTTTTTTTTTTTTTTTTTGTACTACAACAGTTTTTATAACTTGGAAATAAATTTTGGAATAATCAAAATTAATTGCAAAATCCAGCGAAAGTCACCCATGAAATAAAAATAATTGTTTGTATGGAAAGTAAGGACCCACATACATCAAATTCTCATTAAATTAAGTGTCAGCAAAAGAATTATCATTTTAAGTCTTAAAAGCTAAGCTTAAATATTAATTCAATACTTAAATGCGGTGAACAATTTTGAGTTCTGGAGTTTATTACTATCGTATCTTCTCATCTCTACCTATTGTGATGAAGGCCCAATCAAGAGCACTCTGCAGGAGCTAGCTTAAATGCCACCTGATAGGGTGATTTTTAAGCTTGTGTGTGTGTGTATATATATATATATATATATATATATATATATATATATATATATATATATATAATAATGACAGTTTTTTGAAAGCCATTCTCAAGGGTATTTTGTTTTGGTGTTTCTGTTTCAAGACTGAAAACTAAAATTGTAAATTTAGTTATAAAAATTAAACTTAAAATCCAGAGTTTTGTTCCATTGTCAAGCGATGTTAGGAATAACTTTCTAAGAAATTTGCTTAATTTATAAGTGCAGACAATCTAAATATATTGAGTTGTTATGGTTAAAGAAAATTCAATCTATTTTGATTAGGGGTGGTTGGGTTTTAATTTCCCTAGACAGCTTGTATAAGAGATTACAATAAAAACATTTTAAATCGCTACACAAAAGCTTTAAGTACAAGAAATAAATGAGATCTTATTTTTAAAAATTTTTATTTTTGAAATACCACCAACCAATTCAGACTATCCATTGATATTTAACAAGTTTAGTCAGCTGACCAAATAAGGGCCAGGAAATTTTTTTTCCCTCACCAATCTCAATTGGGAAGGTTCAGAATAGCATTAAAATCAGCATTTGAAATCCTAGATATTTACCAGGATTGTACAGCCAAAAGTTGGTCTGGGTGCAAAATACCCAACTGCTTCAACCACCAAGCAGATTCAAGCACAGATGTAAATAGACTCGTGACCTGCTGAGAATCATGTACGTTTTTATATCAAGATTTTTACTATTTGGCTTGAAGAGGATAACAGCCTGTGTGATCTATTGACCCACGACTTGAGTTGCCTCATTAAGACAGACAATAGATAACAATTTTTTTTAAACAAGGGAAGAGGAAGGCAGCGGGAGAGGTCAAAGAAAAAGATAAAAGAATACTTCAGAATATGTATAACTAATCTTATGGGTTTTGCTATTTGAATTTTCTGACAAATCTTAATTATTAAGTTAATGATTACATAATCTTCTTGTAAGTTCCATGACTCCTACCCATGGAATTCCTCATATCACATTGTTAAATATTTGAGCTTAACAACTTTAACAAAATATTTCAATAACAATCATAAATATGAATGCTGGTCATTATTTAAAGAAGGAAGAGGGTACAAATTAAAAAAATTTGAAATTGATAAGTTTTTCCATTTCACAGAAGCAGCTGTTAAGCACATAAGTGTTATCGCCTCTTACGTCTTTTTCTCACTCCTTTCTCTCTCTCTCCCTGCTCCTCTCTCTCCCTCTCTCTTCTGTCTCCCCTCCTCCTCCTCTCCCTTTCCTCTCCCCTCCTCCTCCTCTCCCTTTCCTCTCCCCTTCTCTCCCTCTCCCTTTCCTCTCCCCTTCTCTCCCTCTCCCTTTCCTCTCCCTCTCCCTTTCCTCTCCCCTTCTCTCCCTCTCCCTTTCCTCTCCCCTTCTCTCCCTCTCCCTTTCCTCTCCCCTTCTCTCCCTCTCCCTTTCCTCTCCCCTTCTCTCCCTCTCCATTTCCTCTCCCTTTCTCTCCTTCCCACTTTCCCTTTCCTCTCCCTCTCCTCCTTCTCCTCTCTCCCTTTCCTCTGCCTCTTCTCCCTCTCCTCCCTTCTCTCTCTCTCTTGTCCTTTTTCCCTTTCTCCTTGAAAAGGGGTTCTATCAGCTGCTTAGATATTAAGAGATAAAAATAATCTCTTAGGCGTATCATTAATATAAAGGAGGAAGGAGGAGGAACTGAGAAGTGAATCTTGGGAGATGCCCCCATTGATCACATGGGCCTTGGAGGACCGGCCATCATTGAAGCTTGAGAACAATAAAAGAATAGAAATTAAGAACGCAGAAGGTATCGATTGACATTACATTTAAATTTCTGAAGATCAAATTTAACTTGAAAGCAAGAAGCCAGAAGAGAGTTCCACTGGTGAGAAATGCAAAAGAAGCATAGAACTTATGGTTACATCTAGCCATTTTAACTTGTAGGTAGGTCATTATTTTACAATCTGGTACTGGACTTAAAATAAAGTTGAAATATCGCAGAGGAAAGATCATTAGAACAGTTGCTGGGAAACTATTTGTAGTGGGGGTCGGGTGTAGGTATCTATGCATCTCTCTCTCCTGCAGTACTTTCCCCACATTTGCAACCCCAGGTGCAGCTGGTATGGTATGTTAATCCGTACTTGGTGGGTGGGAAGTCACTTTGGGTTAGCTTTGTATCTGGCTCTTTTGGGGGTTTGCAGTGACACACATTGTGTGCAAAGTCTATTCTGACATGATCTAGAGTGAGACACACTACAGTATGAAGTGTGTCCGGCCATTTTAAATATCTCAAGAACTAGTGCAACTTTAATGTAAACTGGCAAAATTACTAAAATGAATAAACAAAATTTTTGAAATTCATAATTTGGAGAGCTTCTTGATGTGCCGTTACCCATCATGACATCGGCGATCATGGCTCTCCACAACTCCCTGTCCTTTGTAGCTCTTAATAAATTTTGTCTTTTTGTTATTTCTCCTAAAGTTTCTTTGGCTATCCATTTACTCAAGCTCACTAAGTAATGCATTGTTTTCCACCATGCTTTCAATCTGTCCTGTGTGTATTAGATTTTCCAAGCCTTCTTTCCTCATTATATGCCCTAGAGATTTCAACTGCCTCTTCCTGATCTTTGGGATAAGTGTCCTTTTTGTTTCCATTCTCTCTAAAACTTTGTTGTTCAATCGGTGAAAAAAAAAAGAACTAAAGATTGAGTTTTAAAAATGTATTTTTTTTTTTTTTACATTTTAAGGATGACGTATGAGCATATTTGTTTTGGCTTCCATGGGGGGGGGGACAATTTGTAATTTATTTACACAGCAAACTGGAAACCCCCACTTCCCCCACTAACTTTTATAAAATTTAATTTTTTTTTTTTTATATTCATGGTGATCTCTAGATCACGATTATAAAAAGCAAAAAAAAATATCAAAGATTTATTTCTGGTCAACTGTGCTGAATTGAGTTTCCAAAGATCAAAATACTGTCAAAACTCGGGGATTTCATTGTCTCTGCTTCTGTTTTTAATTTTAAATTTTTATTTTATTTACATGTGCTTATCAAAATTTATTAGAAAGTATGAAGTATTTTGAGGAGCGCCTATCGAGGAATGAACTTGTAAACGCTTATAAAACACACTCCTCAAATTGTTTTTTTTTTTTTTTTCTTTTTTTTTCCCCAACCTACTCCCCCACCCCGTTACTTATGGCAAAATAAATAAAAATACAATGGGCTGTTTAGCCTTGATAAAACGTATACTTTGTTCAAGTGATTAAAAAAAATGTTTGAAATTAAAATCCTTTGAGAGATTAAAATTAAATATCACTTTTTTCTTTTTCTTTTCTTTTTTCTTTTCTTTTTTCTTTTCTTTTTTCTTTTCTTTTTTCTTTTCTTTTTTCTTTCTTCTTTCCTTTTCTTTCTTCTTTCCTTTTCTTTCTTCTTTCCTTTTCTTTCTTCTTTCCTTTTCTTTCTTCTTTCCTTTTCTTTCTTCTTTCCTTTTCTTTCTTCTTTCCTTTTCTTTCTTCTTTCCTTTTCTTTTTTCTTTCCTTTTTTCTTTCCTTTTCTTCTTTCCTTTTCTTTCTTCTTTCCTTTTCTTTCTTCTTTCCTTTTCTTTCTTCTTTCCTTTTCTTTCTTCTTTCCTTTTCTTTCTTCTTTCCTTTTCTTTCCTTTTCTTTCTTCTTTCCTTTTCTTTCTTCTTTCCTTTTCTTTCTTCTTTCCTTTTCTTTCTTCTTTCCTTTTCTTTCTTCTTTCCTTTTCTTTCTTCTTTCCTTTTCTTTCTTCTTTCCTTTTCTTTCTTTTTTTTCCTTTTCTTTCTTTTTTTTTCCTTTTCTTTCTTTTTTTTTCCTTTTCTTTCTTTTTTTTTCCTTTTCTTTCTTTTTTTTTCCTTTTCTTTCTTTTTTTTTCCTTTTCTTTCTTTTTTTTTCCTTTTTTTTCCTTTTTTTCTTTTTTTTCCTTTTTTCTTTTTTTTCTTTTTTTCCTTTTTTTTCCCTTTTTTTCCTTTTTTCTTTCTTTCCTTTTCCTTTTTTTTTCTTTTCTTTCTTTCCTTTTCCTTCTTATTGCTGAAGTTGTCGTTTTTTCTGCCTCTGCCCCTCAAACTGTTTCTTCCTTTTTCATCTTTTGTTAATAAAATGTATTTTTTTTTCCCCCCAGTTTGGCCTGTCATCCTCAGCCAACGAGACACACGTACAAACAAGGACAGAGGAAAAGTAAAAACAAAAAACACGCGAAGTAAACAACAACAACAAAAAAAAAATACAACAGTCAAGCAACCCCCTCCCTGCCACACACACACACACACACACACTGACCTCAAACATAAAGTAACAACTTTGATCAGGACGGGCTGGGTTACACATTGCCGTCACACTGTACTGACAAAGAAAAAAAAACAAAAAAAAAAACAAACAGAACTTAAATATTTTTTGTGTTTATCTCCTAACCCTAATCCTCTCCACCCTAAAGAGACACACTCACACGCACACACACACATCAAGTGTAAGTGTCCATTATGGCTTTTATGCGGAAAAGTAAGTTTCGCCATGTCTTCGGTAAGGCATTACGGCGAGACCAGTGCTATGACAGCATCCGGATCACAAAGAGTTCTTGGGATTCCACTTTTACAGCAGTCAACCCGAAATTTGTGGCCATTATTACGGAAGCGGCCGGAGGAGGGTCATTTTTGGTTCTACCATTGTCTAAGGTCAGTCAGTGATGGTTTCTTCCTCACTTTCCCTTCTCAGTTTCTCCACCTACACCCAGCTCTCTCTCGCTCACACACATTGACACTCTCTCTCTCTCGCTCACACACACATACACTCTCTCTCTCTCGCTCACACACACATACACTCTCTCTCTCTCGCTCACACACACATACACTCTCTCTCTCTCGCTCACACACACATACACTCTCTCTCTCTCGCTCACACACACAGACACTCTCTCTCTCTCGCTCACACACACAGACACTCTCTCTCTCTCGCTCACACACACAGACACACACACTCTCTCTTGCTCATACACACACTCTCTCTTGCTCATACACACACTCTCTCTTGCTCATACACACACTCTCTCTTGCTCATACACACACTCTCTCTTGCTCATACACACACACACACTCTCTCTCGCTCACACACACACACACTCTCTCTCGCTCACACACACACACACTCTCTCTCGCTCACACACACACACTCTCTCTCGCTCACACACACACACACACACACTCTCTCTCTCGCTCACACACACAGACACGTTCTCTCTCGCTCACACACACAGACACGCTCTCTCTCGCTCACACACACAGACACGCTCTCTCTCGCTCTCTCACACAGACACACTCTCTCTCTCACAGACACACTCTCTCTCTCACAGACACACTCTCTCTCTCACAGACACACTCTCTCTCTCACAGACACACTCTCTCTCTCACAGACACACTCTCTCTCTCACAGACACACTCTCTCTCTCACAGACACACTCTCTCTCTCTCTCTCTCTCTCTCTTGCTCACACACACACACTCTCTCTCTTTCAGAGCTTAACAACACCCCCCGACCTGCATGGTCTCCTATTTTTTTGTCAATTTGTAACAATTTTGGACTTCGGCCGACGCTGAGGCTACAATTTCTCTTATATCCTGCTTTAAAAAAACAGAAAATTAGATCGTTTCTGCACTCCTTATTTCTCTTTCCTTTTTTCTTTTCTCTACTAAAAAGAACGAAGGATAATTTTTTCTCTCTCTCTCTCTCTCTCTCTCTGTCTCTCTCTATACCTTTAACTTTAAAATGATATGACTTTATTGCCTTAGAAAAGAATTTAGTTTTATATACAAATATTTTTATAACAAATTTATTTCATGTTTGCTGGCTTAGAAACAACGTCAGAATTAAAAAAAAAAAAAAAAAAAAAAAAAAAGTAACAAAAATCCCCTAAAAAAAAAAAACAAACATACAAGAAGATATTTGAACAGGAATGGGTGTATGGTTGAGCCCTGATGCTTGAGGCATCCCCAAAGGGGTGGATGCTAAGGGGGCTTAAGCAATTTTTACTCTGATTTCCATGTACATGTGAGAGTCTCACATTTTTTTTTATTCTTCATTCAAATCGGCGTGTGGATCAGTACAGCAGTAGTTTATTCAAGAAGCTTAATTGTCCATTAGTAAACGATCTTTTAGTCATAATACTGGCGCATTGTAAGTGCAAATAATTACAAGTATAAATAATTTCAGAGGTTTTATTTGTTTAATAGACTGACAAATACATGGTAATTAATATTAAGTAATAATAATATTAATTAATATTAATAAGTAATAATAATATTAATTAATATTAATAAGTAATAATAATATTAATTAATACAATAAAATAAAAAAAAAAAAGACAAAGTATTTGCATCAATATTTATTTACCAAGCTTGTTTAATTTTAGCATAAGTCCACAAGGATGGGGATATTATTTTACTTTTACCTCCACCCAAGTTACATACTTCACCCTGAACAACTGGGTGGGATTGGATACATTGTGAAAAACAACGAATCTTTGTACAGAGAAAAATATTATAATTATTTTTGTTCTGAATTTCTGGGATGACGGGTTATCATTATTTACATTCAGACTATTGTCCTCATCTTTGTTATTATCACAGTGTTTTGGCTTTCAGGGAGGAGGAGTTATCATTATTTGCATTGAGACTATTGTCCTCATCTTTGTTGTTGTTATCACAATGTTTCAGATGTGCTTTCCAGCCTTCATCAGGTGTATATCGTTCTGGGTAACCTACAGGGAATTCTGAACTGAATTAGGTTATGTAGGTTATCCAGACCGATATACAGCTGAGGAAGGCTGGAAGGCAAAACAGCCGAAACATTGTGATAACAACAACAAAGATGAGGACAATAGTCTGTAAATAGCGTAATAATTACTTTACACAGTTTATGTGGAATCAAAGATTTAAAGACTCAAGATTTTACCATTTTTGGCATCCTGCTGCCATGCATTTGTATCCTGTTTAATTCGTTCTTAAATTTGTATTAAATTGAAAACACCTTTATGTTGATTCTCTTGACTGTAAACATAAGTTTCCATATGTCGAATTTAAAAAAAAAAAAAAAAAAATTATTTTCCTGTTCTCACCACTAAGGCAGGATGTTACATGAGGTCATGTTTTTTTTTTGGGGGGGGGGGGTTCATGTGGAATACCTATAAACGGATATGGGCCAAGGACAAAAATTGTCCAACCCACACAACCACTGTTGTTATTATTACACTGACCCCACTTCCCGGTGTGCAATAAGGAAGGTGCTCCCACAGGGTTTAAATCTCTAGGACTGGGTGCCTCCTCGCATCTCAAATGGGAAAACAAATACTACATTTTCAAAAAGGCTGAGACGTTCAATTTATGTCTTCATACAAATTTTAAATAGTGTCAAGTAGTGGGAACCCAGCAAGGTTCAAACTCACTATTTGATACTAATTGTTAGTCAGATGAGCATGTTAACTGTTGTAACCTAGGGAAGGTTACTGAATAGAATAATTACATAAAGGTTGGTAATGAACAATAATACTTAGGACAAGAACAACATGTATAAGATTCGCCAGTAGAAGTAGTAGTCAACTGCTATGAATGAGTCAAGTGAATTCCACAATGAATCTCCAACTGCAGACCAACATATAGTATTCACTACTGTCTTTATGGGAATGGGGGCATACCCATTATCACCTGTAGGTATGCTACAACATCAACTAATACTGGAGGATTGATGTCATGTCAATTGCAGGTGTGTGTGGCTAAATTCAATAAATCATCTATGGCACTAAGTGGTTGGAGGATTTCAGCCTCTTTGCTTTTTGCTGAAACTAAGAACTAAAAAAACTAAATTTGTTTTCAGAGTATCATTTGTCTAAAATCTTCTTCTTTAATATGCTGTGTCTCTTCAGGACTTAGGCGATTGTGGCTCTCCACAATTTCCTGTCCTTTATGGTTCTTAATAAATTTTATCTTTTTGTTATCTTTCTTAAACTTTGTTCTGCCATCCATTTAATCAAGCTCCCTAAATAGGTTATGCGTTGTTTTCCTTTGTCCCTCTTGCTTCCAATCTGTCCTGTGAATATCAAATTTTCCAAGCCCTCTTTCCTGATTAAGTACCCCACAAATTTCAACCTTCTCTTCCTGATGTTAAGTATAATTTTCCTTTTATTTACATTATTCAGACTATTGTCCTTATCTTTGTCGCCATATTTATTGCAACATTTCGGCTGTTGTATGCTGCATCCCTCTTCAGGTGGTTGGAATGTCGAACTGAACCCTTTATTTCGCTCACTGGGGTAGACTGTTCTAGTTCCACTTGCCATGTCTAATGAATGTCAGTTATCAGTTATCTCCTGTTAATTTCCCTCTGAAAGTTCTCCACTGCCTTAACCGGGTATTGAACTCACACTCTTTGGGTCCTGTCACTGGATCTAATTAACGCCTTTATCCATTGTGCAATGTGTCCTTGAGAATTTTACTGAATTTTCCTTTTTGTTTCCATTTTCTCTGAAACTTCGTCATTGCTGAGAATACCATGGACAGAACATGTCCATGGCATTCTCAGCATCCTTCTGTAGAACCATATTTCTATTGTTTCAAGTCTCTTCATCTGTGAGGAGATTGTCCAGCATTCACTCCCAAATAGAACAGCTGATATTACATTTCTTTATACTTTGCTTTGCTTTTTGGAAGGCATCTTTTGCTATCCCAATATTCCTTCGGATTTTGGTGTTGCACTTTCTGTCCTCTGATAAAATAGATATTTAAATTGTATTTGTTTAATTTTGGTAGCTACAATATGTAATTTGCATCTTGGGCTGTTCCTATTTTTAATAACCATGCATTCCATCTTCTTGCAATTGATGTTTAGTCCTTTCTTCTCTCTTTCCTTTGATGTCCTCTGTAAGAGTTCTCATTAATTTAAATTTTTTTTTTTTTTTTTTTTTTTTTACTCCATAAACATTAACTTATAAATATTTTAAGTTTATTTATGAAAAGATTCTATTAGTTTAAAAACGCAAATAAATTAAATTAAAAATTAAAGCAAAAAATGTTTATAGGATGTATTCTAAAAAAAAAAAAAAAAATTTATGGGGGTCAAATATAAAATTAGAAATAAAACTTAATATCTTATTTTTTTTAACTCTTACTCTTTTTTTAGCTAAATAGACACATTTCTACCGGTTTTGTTTGTAAAATACACAAGTCGGGTTGGGTCTTGTCACCTTGTGAAAAATGTAACATCACGAAAACAGGCGAAGAATTCACACAACCATTAAAAACGTATTAAGTTATAGAAATAATCGATTCCTTTATTAAATTAATTATGCGAGCGAGTGAAGAGGCAGGGTACTGAAGCAAGGGTTTTAAAAAAAAAAAAAAAAAGTGGGAGGCTCGAATTTGCACGACTGCAAGGTTTGAAATACTTCGCATGTTTCCGTGACGTCATACACATTTAATCACGGATTTTATTTATTTATTTTTTTATTTATTTTCGTCTTGTTTTGTACCAGTTTTTCAGAAAGTACACGAATTAATGGGGGAATAATTTGTTAATGGATACACTTCAGTATTTGTTATCGTATCAATAATATCCGGAAGATATTTACATTCCAGAAATAGCCGAGATGACTACGGAGAAGAGCTGGGGGCGGGGGGATTTACTGTCTGGAAGTTGTCGTTTTCTGCTACACACTTTTTTTAGTCACGAATGGCCAACAACAAAAATTCAAGCTTCTTCCTCTTTGAATTTGAACAGAAAAAAATCCTATATATTAAGAAATTAAAAAGGATATTTTTTAAATTTTTCATCCTCTCTAAATAATAAACATTCAATAGACGTTTGAGTAGACATTGCTGTTATTTAAATTTGTTTTTTGTTTTTTTAATCGGGAAATGCAGGTTCAATTTCTGTCAGGAGGTACTTTTTTTTTTATTTATTTATTTATTTTTTTACTATTAAAAATAGGTCTAGGCTAGTAGATATTTCACTTATTTTCTTTCTTTTTAGTAGAAATGTCTGCTAAAAACGAGTGTAGTGGAAATTTTTTTTTAAAATCTCTCTAGGAATACTTGCAATATGCATTTGTGGCGAGAGCAAATGAAAAAAATTCATGGAAAATGAATTCTTTTTCCCCCCCAAATTTTTAGGTATGTCCCAGGTAACGCTAAAAAAGTGGTATACCCTGGAGAAAAAAGGTCCCCAAATTGATAAAAAAAAAATTTTAACTTGTAAATGTTTATGTTAAAATTAAAGAGGGAAGACCAAAGTATTTTTTTCAGATTTTTTTCAGATTTTTTAATCCTTCCTATAAATTTTAAAAATTTTATTTAAAAATCTCGTTTTTCTTGAATAAAAAAAAAATCAGTAAAATTGATTTATCGACATTTCTGCCTGAATTTGTAAAAAAAAAAAAAAAAAAATTAGTTCAAAAATCAATTAAAATTCAGTTACACCTTTTTTTTTTTTGTTATCTTAGGAAATTTAGAATGATTAAAGTATGTAATTTGAAAGAAACATTACTTTTTTAGCAGAAATTTTTTTAATAGAGATATTTCCAACCAAAGTACTCGCGCGGGTGCGTGATTGAAGGATGTTTAATTGACGGCTGTCAATATATTGACAACTTACGTCAAGCGAATTTATCGTACGGTAGCGCAGAAGTGATGTAATTCGTTCTAATTTTAAGTGAACCTGGTTAGTAAATTAAAAAAAAAAAAATAACTTTCTTAACTGAATGAATGCAAAGCAATTTCTGAAGTAAAAAGAACTTGCTTCTATCAAGAGAAACAAGTCGACCTCGTGACATTATTTCAAAGCTGTGCATCCATACTTTCGTTGGAGACGATTTTAAGTACAATTTTGGAATATTAAAAAATTATTTTAAAAATGTTAACGGTTGTCAAATTTTTATGAGCTTTCAAATTTATGATCTTTAAAAAGTAGGGAACATAATATGTTATTTCCATAAAGCTTCATTCAGAAACTTAATTTTAAAATAACAACATTTTGTCATATTGTGTATTTAAAATAGAAAAAAAGAAAAAAATTATTGTAAAAATTCATTTTTCATCAAAATTTTTTTTTTTTTTTTCAGATAAGAATTACCGTAGTATATGTTATTCAGAAAAGTCAAAAAGTTTTTTGAATTAAATATTAGTCTTAGTTTTATTGGGTTTTGTATGTTTACAATTGAGGTAAAAGTTTGGACAATTTTGCACATATTTTTACCAAAAAAATTGATGATTTAGAATCGTCAGAGTCTTGTGCATTTAATTGAAAAAAAATTATCAGGCTTCAAAAATAAATTTTTGAAGTTTTCATAAAATTAAGTTCGAGGGGTGTAACAGATATAAAAAAATAATATTTATACCATGACTTTCAAAACAACAAACATTTCTAAAATAATTTCAATCATTTGTGAATAAGTTCTGAAAGTTTCATTAAAATCCAACAAGTACTTGATTTTTGCCAGATTTTCCAAATCAATGTGTTTTTTTTCAACAGAAAACAGTGAAAAACAAGTAATGTTAATATTACGTAATTTTTGACCTAAAAAAAAACAAGATTTTCAACCTAAATTTAAAAAATGCTGCAAAGGAAAAAAATTTTTTTAAAAATAATTAAAAATTACCTTGGTCTTCCCTCTTTAATTTTAACATAAACATTTACACTTTACAATTTTTTTTATCAATTTGGGGACCTTTTTTCTCCAGGGTATACCACTTTTTTAGCGTTACCTGGGACATCCCTAATTAAGTTGTTTAAATTTTCTTTTGTTCAGATATTTTTTATAAATTTATGGATAAAAAGTTTTTTGTAATAATTTTAATAAATGTTGCCTTTTTTTTCTAAAACTATTCTTGTTTAATAAAATAAAATCGTGTAAAAATGCTTTTGTTGTCAACTGACGAGAAGTGAATGCATAATTCCAGTTCATAGGTTTCGCTTTATTAAAATTCTAAAAATAATTTTTTTAAAATCCTAAAAATTACCAAGAAGGTCTCCAGTAATAGCAAAGGCACTTTTTTTTTTGCCAAATATGTTTGTTAAACTTTTTACTTTTAAAAGAATAATCTTTATGAATGTAGAGGTTAAAATATTTTAAGTTCCCTCAACGAATTCTAAGTGTTCTTGGATTCAAGTGTGTGTTTTCGTTAGTAAATATCTATGTGCATATGTCTTCCTTCACATAGAAAACATTAAAATTTCCCTTCCTCTCTGCCGTAACGATAGAGTTAGAATCTCTGACTGGTACCAAATTGGTTGGGTTTTTTACTTTTAATCCTGGCTTGTAGCAAACGGACATCTAGCGGCTAGCCACATTGAAGATGTGATACAGTGAAACAGTCTATCTGTGGATGACAATTTTCTATGCAATTGTTTCAAGCTGGGATCAAAACCCAACCGACTTGGTACCAGTCAGAGATTCTACCTCTACTGTTGCACGGCAGTGAGGAAGGGAAATTTTAACGTTTTCTATGCGAAAACACACACACACACACAGATATATGCACATACACACACACATTTACAAACATCTGTACGTGTGTGTGTGTGTATATATATATATATATATATATATATATATATATATATATATATATAACAAACAATGAATGATTATGAACCATTCTAAAGTTTGTTTGCTTTAATTTCGGGTGAAAATAAAGATTTTTTTATAAATAATCAAAAAAGTAAACCTAAACCCTTTGACATTTCCATCATCCATGGCATTTGAACTATTTCTGCAGTGTGGAATCATTCCTTGTTGAGAAGTCTCCTGATAGACTAGCCCTCTGCAAGACCAATCTTAACTTGTCAGTCCCCTTCTCTGACTTCTTAATTCCCAGCTACATTTCTCTCAGAAAAAACTCTAAAACCCCCATGAATGGCCAGTTTATGCCTGGGACCATTTCCCACTGGCTAGGGAACTCTCTTGAATCTCTAGACCATTCATACATGTGTCTCCATCTATCTCTCCTCAATGCTGTAAGGTATCTCTTCTTTCTCTATTGCTAAAGACGCACAGTTTTGGGCGGTAAAGTCTTTGAGGCTTTAATCAACGCCAAAGTGATGAAGTACCTTACATCCCATGATCTGCTCTCTGACAAGCAATACCGTTTCTGCTTTGCCCGATTTATCACTGATGTTCTTATGGCCATAACTGAAGCACTTCACAATAACAGAAAAGCTAGAGCCATGGCTCTAGACATCTCTAAAGCATTTGATACGGTTTGGCATGCCAGCCTTCTTTGTAAGCTTCAGGAATATGGCATTACAGGATGATTATTTGACTTAATACAATCATTCCTGTCAAACTGTGAAATAAAGGTCGTACTAAATGGGTTCTCCTCCAGCTCCTTTCTCACAAATGCTGGTGTTCCCCAAGGCACTATCCTGGGTCCTACACTGTTTCTGATCTTCATTAACAATCTTCTTGATGTCATCAGTTCCCAAGTAGGCATCTCTGCAGACGACAACGCAATTTACTCCTGCCTGAATAGCAAATCTGGTATCACTAATAAAACTAACCTGGCTGTTGGTCTCGAAAAGGACCTCCAATTTGTGGTCAATTGGGATAGGAAATGGCTGGTAAACTTTAATGCCTCCAAAATGAAACTGCTCTCATTTACCCACCACACAGAACCCTCCCTGTCTCCCATCAGAATGGCTGATGCCCAACTCTGCGAGAATGTCTCTCTGAGTCTGCTTGGTCTCACACTGCCTGCTGACCTTAGATGGAACAAATACATTGAATCAATAGCTTCATCTACTGCAAGGAATGTTGCATCTCTGTATTGCGCCCAAAAGTTTTTCTTGCTAGAGTCCATCCTTCAAATCTATAAATCAACCATTTGTCCTTGCATGAAATACTGCTGCCATATATGGTCTAGAGCCCCCGCTCTTCATCTCAAGGCCCTTGACAAAATCCAGAGATGGATATGTAATGTGGTGGGTCCTGATCAGGCATCTTGACTGCAGTCATTTTCTCACAGACAGTCACTTCCTCATTTCAAGTATTTTCATGGCAACTACTCCGATGAGCTACTTTCACTGTTTCCCAAACTGTATGAATTTAATTGTGATACTAGGATGTTTTCTTGGTCCCTTCCTTTCCCTGTTGAAAAGGTTAAATGTAGCTGTCTCTTCAACTCCAATAGCTTCTTGCTAACGAGTTTAACCAAAAAAACAACTTTTTTTTGGTTTCGTCTTCACACTGTGAGACAGCGTTGAAATTTTTTACGAAACTGAAATCATTCGGTTTAAGTGCTACTGAGTGACCATGTCCAAAGAAACACTATTGAAAAAGACTTTCAGATGTTAATAAAATTAAATTTTATCAACATTTATACCATTGTAAGAGAAAAGGGTGGAACAAAAATGTTAAATACATTTAATTGACTAGTTTTAGGAAATAAATGTGAAATCTATTTGTTTACAAATGAAATGAAGAATAAAAAAAAAGGAAATATGAAATTTTTGCAGTAAAATTAAGTTAACAACAAAATAGTGAGTAAAAACAAAAAAAAAAGAAATAGTTGCCAGTTTCATCTTAATGTTAAATTTTATGAAGTCAGAATTTTTGTAAGGGTTTCTTAGTAAGAAGCCAGTATACCAATTGTTGTAAACAAGAAAAATAAATGATTTTTTTTTTTTTTTTTTTTTTTTTTATCTAGGGAATGCTGCTTAATTAGATATTAAAATAGTTCTTAATTTTCTTGAAGAGGTTTATATTTCCAGATATGAGTCTCTTTTCTACAAATAAAATTGTTTCTATCTAGCAAATACACCTAAAATTAGATATTAAAAAAATAAAGTAAGTTTTAATTTCATTTTTAAAATGTGTATATTTTCAAAACTGCAAGTCATTTTTTTTTTTTTTTTTAACCCAAAGTAAAAATTATTCTTTTTTAGATTATATTAAAATGATTAAAATAGTTTTTAATTTTTAAGTTTTAAAATGTGAATCTAAAAAAAGTGATACTTGCAGATTTGGAAATCTACACATTCTAAAAATGAAATTAAAAGCTTTTAATTATTTTTAATATTTAATTTTAGGTGTAATCGCTAGATAAAAACATAAATTTATTTAGGGGGAAAATAATTCATTAATTTTCCATGTTTAGAAGAAATTTATTTGCAAAACCCCAATAATAGTTGAATGGCATACCAGAAAAGAATTGTCTGGTTTTTTTTTTTATACTTTTATTCATTTATTTTTTATTTTTTTTGCTTACTTTATAATTTTTGAAGGAATTCGCTTCCTCGGATCAGAGAAGAAGTGAACATCTTCCTGGTTGTAGTTTAAGTTGTCTTCTAATTGAGTGTACAATTTCAAGAATATTGATAAAGATTGGTCTCTTTGATTTTGTGAAACAAAGTAACTTGTAAAATTTAGAAAAAAAAAAATCATTTTGCATTTTTGGCTGATCAAAGCAATACCATTTTAACTTGCTATAAAAAAAATAATTCAATGAATAAAAGTACATACAAGTTACATATTTAGAAAGATTATTTTATTTTCTTTCTAGCCATATGAATATTTTTAAGATTGTATCAGAAATATACAAGAAATTGCGAGTTGAACAGACTAAGTTGCAAATTTATCAATCTCAAATGAAATCGGATCTCAACTGGAAATGCTATCATTATTAGAAAGCAAAAATACTAAATTAAAAACTGAATCGAAAACCATGGTACCAAAGAAAAATACCGGAAACTGATACCGAAACATAAATTGCCAAACCGATCAACTCTACTTCTTGCACTTTCCATCTGTGTAACTCCCTTCTTCTTACTTGCATCCCTGATAGCTATAATATTCAAATATAATGTCAATTGACATCTTCTGATGCCTTGACCTAGTTCCCCCCCCCCTGTCCTTCTCATTATCCTTTCCTCAAACACACCTCTTTACTCTTCTTCACGCTCTCTGTAATCCCTTGTGTGCTAGTCGCACACCTGCCTTGCTTGGGATGAAATGCTTATAAAGTTGGTCTTTGATCTAAGCTTTCAGCCTTCTTCAGGTGATATTTGTTGGAATTTCGAACGAAACCTTTTATTTAGTCCACAGGTGTAGATTATTCTAATTCCACAAGGCCATGCATTTTTTTTTTCTTTTGATGTCTCAATTGCAGTTAATTCCCTAGTAGACTAAATAAAGGGTTCAGTTCAAGATTCCAATGTATATCACATGAAGAAGGCCAGAGCATACAATGGCCGAAATGTTGTAAATATGGCAATAAAGATGAAGACAACTGTCTGAACAGTGTAAATGCATGCAAATGTGCATCTATTAAACGAATTTAGTTTGAACGTTTCTCCTAGGAAAAATTAAAAGCGGCTGTCCATTGTCTTGTAAATAGGAGGGGGAGCAGGTCAGCCTAAAATTAAGAGATTCTATCTGATGTTTTGTAAACAAAGAACAGGTGAACTTAAAGTCCAATGTCGAAGGCAAAATATTTCCATTTATAATTTATGCCACTTTGGTGAGAAAAAAAACTTATCTATTTGCATTCGAGTATTTCTCAAAGTCTCTTAGAATAAATAATTTTTCTCTCTGAATTAGCCTACTGGATTAAAATGATGGTTCATGAATTTGGTGACATAGTAATTGTGAGTTCAATCCCTGGGATGGGCAGTGTATACTTGGCCTTTGTAGAAATAAGAAAAGCAATAGCTGAGTAGTACTAAATAAGAATTAGATAAGATACCATGTCTCTGATTTGTATCACAGAATAATCTACAAGAGTAGATTATATAAAGGTTTTTATATATATATATATATATATATATATATATATATATATATAAAACGGACAATGAATGTCTATTATGCTTGATCATGAGCCATTCTAAGCTTCGTATAGTTGCTTTAATTTTAGGAGGAAATAATGATAAAAACTGTCCAACATTTGGATATTTTTTATTATGCTGTTTCTCAATTTAAGCTTACGGCTCACATGAGCCATTATCAGAATGGTTATATGGACATTTCAACAAAGATATTAACCATGAAAAATGATATCCTGTTATGCTATGTGGAATTTCAAACAAGTCATAACACATTACATTGCATCTAAACATATTGTTCTATTGTTAATATTTCGTTTCCTCATGTGGTACGACATCATAGAACTGCATCACAAATTTACAACCCATGTCTGCTATTCTGCAACCATTATTGTCGCATAGCAAACTTCTATGTATACATAACAGGATATCATCTTTGATGGAAATGTCCATATAACCCGTCTGATGATGGCTCATCTGAGCTGAAACAGCATAATAAAAAAAATATTCAAATGTTGGACAGTTTTTATTTTCTCCCAAAATTAAAGCAACTATACGAAGCTTAGAACAGTGCATGATCAAGCATAATAGACATTTGTTGTCTGTTATATTTAACAATATATCTTGGAACAAACATGTATGCACAAAAGCTGAGTATCATCTACCATGTATTCAATTGTGAAAGCAGAATAATATCATACTTATTATAAAACCCAGGTTGTGTGTGTGTCTGTTCGTTTATATAGTGGATCGGATTTCCTACACTTTTCAACCGATTTCAACAAAACTTCATTTTTTTTTTTTTTTTTTTTGGCAGGTAGTGTTTCTTATTGTCTTGCACACTTTTTTCTTTATTTTTACATTCAGAATGCTTTAAAAATTCCATTTACAAGACAATTGTTTATAATAAAATTCTTTTCAATCGGTAGACTCATAATGATTGAAAACAATGCTTTTGTTTGAGTTTGGGTTTGACCAATTCGTAAAAAAAAAAAAAAAATAACTAATTATGACATGCATGGCCGTCAACCTTAAACAATAATCTTTGTCAATTTTATTTTTCAGTCTTTATGATGGTCGATACTTGATCTATCTCTCACTGTTACATCCCCGGGCAACGCCGGGCTCTACTGCTATTATTTTATATTTTTATTACTTAAACAGACAAATCAATACACATAAGTTTCTCTGTGAACTCTTTAAAACTGAGTTTTATCAAGAAATCAATAATTTATTAAAACAATAAAAAAAAAAAATTGTATGCATGTCTGTGAAATACCATCGACGTATGCGAGTTTAATCTTAGTGCCTCTTAAATATGCAAACACTGGTTAAGTGCATGTGTACGTTTAACAAATTACCTTTCATTCTCTGTGGAGGCTGTTCTTCTTAGAACCCTCACCCCTGCCATTCATCTAATGAAAGCTTCTCTTGTCTGTTTCTCTTCTCATCACTGTGATGTTGATATGACAAAGGCTCCGGAGACAGGAACCAACTAACGTGAGCAGCAAACCACAGACTTAGAAAATACACAACACTTGGCTGTCTGCATATCTTATTTCAATGAATGCTACATGATGATGATGATGATGATGACAACAACGGCAGTGTGTACTGCCAAAATTTTCCATTTATACAGAATCAATTATCTCTGGTTCAAACATGCAGACACATGCACACGTTCTGCTAGTTAGCAAAGGACAGGCTGACACTTTATCCTTTCTGTTACACTACAAATCTATGAATGAACAGCGACACAAAAAAAGTGTCTTGCATGTATTATGAGATTGCTAACTTTTAGAACATTTCAATTTCTACTGATGGCTCCATCATTGCAGATCGGATTTCAATGTTGCTTTCAGAAAGATAACATGTTTTTCAACTTAAAAAATAACTTATAATTGTGCTTGTCTCTCCCTTCATTAGTTTGCACGACAGTTACACCCTGCTGTTACCTCATAAATAATGAACCATTCTGTTTTGATCACATAGAAAGACGAGACATGAGAAATGCTACTTGGTTTCAGTGAAAAAAAAGAAAGAAGCATTTGCCAATACCTCGTAAATAAGAGACTATTCGGTTTTGATTGCATTGAAAAACACATCAAAGACACTACTTGGTTTCAGTAAGAAAGGAAAACATAAATGTTTAGTGGCTGTTTCAGTGAAATGGAAAAAGTTGTCAATTTCAAATCTTTTCATTTGTACCCCCTTACTTCTTAAGATATCGACCAGCATTCATATTTATGATTGTTATTGCAATATTTTGTTAAAGTTAAGTTCAAATTTAATGATGTGATAGAATTTCTATGGATAAACCATAAAAATGAATTGATCAATCACAAAATGTTTAACATGGTCTGGCAACAGCTCATAAATAATAGATTGATTGCTTAGAAAAACAAATGACATACACTACTTGGTTTCAGTGAGAAAATGAATGAATGAATGAAAGAAAGAAAAGGGAAGTTAGAAATGTGTAATCTTTTAATTTCTATTCACTTAAAATAACGACCAGCATTCATACTTATGATCGTTATTGCAATATTTTGTTAAACTTGCCGTGAGCTTTTACATTATTCAGACTATTGTCCTCATCTTTGTCGCCATATTTATTACAATGTTTCGCCCATTTTATTTATTCATTATGAAAATTAAATGATTAGCATTGAAGGTGTGGGTAGCTCCACTTTGTCTCCTGGCAGTTGATGTTTTTAGATCCAGTCCACCAGTGAATATCTCGGTTTGAATTATGCAATACATATTCATTTTTAGTAATTTTAACCTGTGACAATTTCTATGTAAAATTTCTGATGAATCTTAATTCTTAAGTTAATGACTGAATAAGCTCATGGCAATATCTGTCTATATTTCTGAGATGAGGTATTATGTACACTATTTACATTATTCGGACTATTGTCCTCATCTTTGTCGCCATATTTATTACAATGTTTCAGCCATTGTATGCTCTACTCTTCTTCAGGTGGTAGGAATGTCGAACTGAACCCTTTATTTCGCTTGCTGGGGCAGACTATTCTAGTTCCATGTCTAATGGATGTCAGTTATCAGTTATCTCTCCAAGTTCTCAACTGCCTTAACCAGGTATTGAACTCACATTCTGCATTATATTTCTTTTCACAGCTGCACAGGAGTGCAGCTGCAGAAAGAAATATAAAGAAGACAGGCTGCCCCATTAAAGTAAGGCTTCAAGAACACCAAAAAGCTGTAACATGAGGGGAAGTGGAGAAATCAGGCATGGCTGACCACATATGGAGAGAAAAGGGAAATCACCACCCTCTGTAGGATCAGGTTGAAATCACAGACAAAGAACATCATTTGAAAATTCTTAAACTTAAGGAATCCGCACATATCCTCGGCCACAAAAATCTCCTGAGCCGACCAAGCATAGAAATGAATACAATACGGGAACCAGTAATAAGGAGTGCCAGAGAAAAGCAATAATATTAGGTTGGTGCAAAAATAATGTCGTTTTTTGACGTTAAAAATACATTAAAAACGATATTATTTTTGCACCAACCTAATAACAATGAAAATTGAAGTATGAGCTCTGGTAAAAAACATAAAAAGATAACAGCAAAAATTACAATATGAGCACTGGTAAAAAAAATATGGTTGCTGAAGACATTAAGTTTATAAGTAACAGAAATTCATGCACAGATGTCCTTAAGGACACATAGCACAGTGGATAAAGGAACTAGAACAGTCTACTCTAGTGAGTGAAATAAAGGGTTCAGTTCAACATTCCAACCACCTGAAGAAGGCCAGAGCATACAAAAGTTGAAACATTGTGATAAACATGGCAACAAGGATGAGGACAATAGTTTGAATAATGTAAATAGTGACGCTGGACATATTTAATAAAACTTTGATATTCCATCTTGAATTTCTATATTTTCTTTTTGAACTCACAACTTTGGTTTAAGTTACATTTTGGATTGCTCAACCAATATTTTTATCCACTCCTTGGAGACAATCTACCCCTGTGGACGGAAATAAAGGGTTTGTTTTGAAATTCCAACATATATCACCTGAAGAAGGCCAGAACTTGCAATGGTAATAAAGATGAGGACAACTGTCCAAACGATGTAAATAGTTACAATACCTCATCTCAGAAATATAGACAAATGTTTGTTTAACGTTGTGCAAATAAGAATAAAAAATCTTGGCTTCAAATTCTTCCTGCTTCTTTTGCTTCTTTCTGCTTTTCCTGCTAATCATTCCAAGTATTTGGTTGTTCTTGAAGCAGCAGCAACGAATGTGGGGCTGGGTAGAGAATTACACCCACATCGTCTAGGCCTGTCTTTCGTTCTTCTCTTCCTCAAAAGCAGTTCATAATTGACTTTATTTGGTCGCCTTCAAAGTGTTTTTCATCTGCTTCTTTCCCACATTTTTATTTACTCTTTCCTTCCTTTGATTTCTACCTTTTTCCATCATTTCATCTTTGATTCTTTATTCATTTTTATTCCCTCATTTCTTCCTTTTCTCTCTTTTTCCTCTTTTCTCTCTTTTTCCTCTTTTCGCTTCTTTTTCCTCTTTTCGCTTCTTTTTCCTCTTTTCGCTTCTTTTTCCTCTTTTCGCTTCTTTTCTTTTCGCTTCTTTTTCTTTTCGCTTCTTTTTCTTTTCGCTTCTTTTTCTTTTCGCTTCTTTTTCTTTTCGCTTCTTTTTCTTTTCTTTTTTCTGCTCTTTTTTCTGCTCTTTTTCTTTTCTTTTTTCTGCTCTTTTTTCTCTCTTTTTCTTTTTTCTCTCTTTTTTCTCTCTTTTTCTTTTTTCTCTCTTTTTTCTCTCTTTTTTCTCTCTTTTTCTTTTTTCTCTCTTTTTCTTTTTTCTTTCTTTTTTCTCTTTCTTTCTTTTTTCTCTTTCTTTCTTTTTTCTCTAACCATATAGTAGTGTATCTGTTTGGCAGTGAAAGAACAGTGTTGTTCTCCATATGGCTAGCACTGGGAAAGTATATGATAATTCTATGGCATGTATAATGATAGCAATTCTTTCACTTTGATTTTTCATCTAATTCTATTATCAATAATTTATCTACAGCCATCTTTATCTCATTAATTTATTCAATTATGTAATAATTAAAGATTTCAGATTTCAGCTCAACTGAAAATACTTGGGTTTAAATTTTCAATAATTTGTGAAAAAAAAATGAAATAATTATATTTAGCATAGGAAACATGAATATATAATTAATTTGACTAAGAAAAATGAATCCCAACTATTTTGATGGAATAAAATATCTGTGCCAACAACTTTACCTTCATTGCCATATTCACAACATTTCAGCCATTGTATGCTTTGGCCTTCTTCAGGTGATTGGAATTTTATACCAAACCCTTGGATAAAGTGGATAAAGACATTCTACAGCAGTGGTGAACCAAAAAATTTGGAGAGTTGAGTTAAAGGGAAGGTGGGTGAAATAAAGTGTTCAGTTCGAAATTCCAATCTCCTGAAGAAGGCCATAGCGTACAATGGTTGAAGCATTGTCAATATGGCAATGAAGATGAGGATAAGTCCGAATAATGTAAATAATCATAATACCTATCTCAGAGATATAGACAGAATGACTTTGATGGCGTGAAAGATCTGTGTTGGTGACTTTTGACAGAAGGAAAATCCATGCCCAAGATACACTAACATCCATGTCATTTTAAAGTTGTGCTTAAAAGCAGGTGTGTTTCTCATTTTTAAAATAGAGTTTGAAATTTTTCAAAATTGTTTTTATTTATTTTAGTATTGAAACCAAAATGAATAAGCATAGTTCTCATCTTACTACAAATACAAACTGAAACATTGCAATGCATAAGTCACCCACATCAACAATAGTTGGGGGTCTGGCGCAAGCTTCAGGACAGTCTATGTATTACTGCTTCCAAATATTTGCTTCTGGGAGATTGGATCTCCAATACAAATCTGATTTATAGCCACATCAAATTGAAACTGTATGATTACTGAAGTTAAGCAATGTCAAGCCTGGTCAGTACCTAGATAGGTGACTACTTGGGAACCCCAGGTGCTGTAAGCCTGGATGTGCAGGTGGTGTAATGAATAATGACTCAGAATTGTCAGAGACGAGTTCCAATTCTAGTTGGGTTCCTTATATTCACTTATGCACAAATCTTAGGAAAGGTATGAATCCACCTCTTCTCTCCACAGCTATGGGTTAATTATAATTAGTAAGACGTGTATAACTAAATCATTTATGTAAAAAAAAAAAAATTTCTTAAATCTAAAAATGTTTTCTAGCTTTAAATAACCTACAAAGGGTTGATAAGCCATAAAAAAGGAATCCATCAATCACAAAGTGCCAATAACTCATAAATAATGAAGTATTCTATTTTGATTGCATAGAAAAACAAAAGTTAGTTTCACTGAAAAAAAAAATGAATGAAAGAAGGGAAGATAGAAGTGTTTAATCTTTTCATTTGTATCCCTTACTTCTTAAAATAACAGCCAGTGTTTATATTTATGACTATTATTGCAATATTTTGTTAAGCATTTAATGATGTGATAGGGGAATTTCTATGGAAATTTTATTGTCATAGAACTTGCCATTAGCTTATTCAGTCATTAACTGAAGAATTAAGATTTATCAGAAAATTCAATTAGGAAAACTGTGAAATTTTCACAGGTTTTCCTAGTTATCATTATTATTATTTCTTTTTTTTTTTTTTCTTTGTTGAAATTGTATTTTTTAATTTTGGATTTATTTAAAAATATTTATCTACAGCCCCATTTATTAGATTTGCAATCTTACTGGTCATTTTGGTAACTAACAAGTCTGTTAAAGACTGTCTTTAGTGTACCTACTTTAAAGTGAGTCCCTGAGGGGTGAGGGCTGCTGTGACTGGAGTAAATTAATTTTCTGCTTGATTTTTAGTTGATAAGAATTTTTACAACTTGTATTAAGTTGAAAGTTAATAGTTAATAATTCACTAACAGTTTCCTAACCCTACCAAAATAAAAATATATTTGAAGTCGACCATACACCTATGACCCCACCGACCTCTCATTGTTCTTCATTTTAATTTTTTCCTTCTATCATTGATCCTTTTTTTTTTTTTTTTTTTTTTTTTTTTCATATGGAATGTCTCCAACCAAACTCCACCTAATTTTGTTTTACTTTTTATTTTTATTATTGTATTTTTCTTTATTTAAATTGTTTTTTTTTTTTCTCCCCTCAATAGGAGTTGATAGGTTCACACTCCTCCCCGGTCCTTTTGAACAGGAGTAGAGGTTTATCCCTTGTTTCCTATTTAGGATTAGGTTTCCAGTTTCTTCTAAAATCTTCTCATTCTCTTTCACTCCCAGTAGCCCCTTACATCTTAGTGGCGTTATTGCCTTGCTTGGGGGTGAATTTGTAAAAAAAAAAAAAAAAAAAAAAGTCCAAGATGAATCTGGTGGTAGTTGTTACTAAACAGAGGAAAATTGAGGGCAGATGAGCAGGCCCCCCCCAAAAAAACATTCTGTTGCGAGAAAAGTTGTGAATAACCAAAACAAAAAATGAAAGACATCTGACATGGCAAAATGAAGAATATACCGAAGTAGACACCACAATAGTATTGACTGAGAATCAACTGCTGACACAGATTCTGCACATTTTCAAATTATATATTTACCATTCAGTTGGATATTCATCCAAATTTAAATCTTACAAATATATGGGTAGCAAGCCTTGTCTAATATGTTTCACTAAAAATGACTGACCGTGTACTGTTAAATATTTTTTCTTGCATATGGACAGATTTCTTTCTTGTAGCAAGTGTAGCTATAGATTTGACCAAATGATTGTTTCTTCTGAGTGCTTTTCCCTAATCTATTAGTAATTTTCAAGGATTATTATTATTATTATTATTATTATTATTATTATAGTAATTTTCAAGGATTATGGTTCATAGTTGAAAACACTCTGAACAATCATTTAGACAATTTCTACACAGTACATCCATGAAAGAAATCTCTTCTTTACACACAAGAAAAATACAATAAAGAACAACAAAAGTACTTTTCTGATGACGTGACTGAGAGACATATATATGAGCCTAGATGCCTCCTTTGGGCTGACTTTAGGAGAGCTCCTGCAGAGGGCTTTTGGGTCTTCAGCCTTTTATCTTCAACATCTTGTGTACGTAACAGTTATGAGAATTTAGATATAATTAAATTATTTTGTTTCCATTTATTTTACATGCAATTTTTATTTTCTTTTAAAATCACCGTTCTTTATTATACCTTCACACAAAGTCCCTCTTAAAAGAGCTTATGGAACCTGAAGTATGTACAGTTTTGAATACATCACAGTACATGTGCTAGAGAAAAAGAAAAAAACTTGAGCAATGTTCTATGCCCTGCTTAAGTTTTGATTATGGTTTAATTAGACAATATCAATTGCCATTGGAATTAAAAGCAAAATTAAAGTTATTCTTTTAATAAAGAATTGTCTTTTAAATCTTTCCCTCTATTTGATATTTAAATTTAACTTTAAATGAGTTATTTATTTAATGTTTAATTATGTGTAACTACAGTCACTTCAGGTTGTTTATGATTCGCTGAGATGGAAAAAATGGATGGACAGACACTGCACTTTATTTGTTCATATATATATGAAGTGGACATTGAAGTCAACATCCAGAGGCAACAGTATGTTTCATGCTAAATGCAATCATCGTGCCATGTGTACAGATGGCCTGATGATTACTTTTAGCATGAAACAGATTGTCACCTGTGGGTGTTGACTTCAATGTCCATTTTTATATTTACATATGTTCTGTTCCTTGTATTGAGCACTTTAACAATAAATACAGAATACATCTATACAATATTTGAATGGCAGTGTATCACACTTTTTCAACTTTACTCCTAGCACAACATATCATACCATTTTGGAATCAGGTTGACTTCATGAGCAAATTAAAAACATTCTGGACTGGATCCAGGATCTAGACCTACAAGCCTGAAATTTTGGATTCCCAAATTTTCATTATTGTGATTATATTTTTTTTTTTTTTTTTTTTTTTTTTACAAACTTGCAGAAGAATTATTGTTGAACTTTTAAAAGGTAAGCTTAAATATTAATGCAATTCTTAAATGCAGCGCTCAATTTGGAGTTGTTCTGTAGTTTGTTGCCTATCTCATCTAATCCTCCCTACCTTTTATGATGAAAGTCCAATCAGGATCTCTTCGCAGGAGTTTAAATACTGTCTGGTAGGGCTGCTTTTAAGCTAGTTAAAATTATATTTTATCAGACACACACACACACACACGTACACTTTTTATTTATTTTTTATTTTTTTTTAAGCTTTCACTGTTTAATTTCCTTTTTTGACATGAACTCTATTCATACCAGGGTTGATAAGGCAGACGGCTTCTATTTTCAACTGCCAAAATAAGCTTATTCCCCATATGAGGTGATTTTGGATTTTATTGTCTATTAATTATTTGCTTTGTAATAATAAATGCATTGAGCTCTTTTTGTGGACCAGTTTTAATATTTTATATTGCTAGGATCCACTTGGATTATATACCAACAAATTTGTTACCTTTACCATAAGTCATCTGCAGACTGTTTTGCTGTATCACAGTTCATCTGTGTGGCTAGACATCCAATTGTTTCAAGCTGGGTTCAAAACCCAACTAATTTGGCATCAGTCAGAGTTTCTACCTCTAAGCTATAATCACACAGCAGTAAGTAAGGGAAATTTTAATGTTTTTACTCTACAAAAGATGTCGGAGGCTAGGAGAACTCAATTCTAGTTGAAGAGCATTGCATTAGCAGCATATATATATATATATATATATATAATGTATGCTTTATTACTTCAAATGTTATTTTTAGTGGATACTCATATGAGTAAATGCCCCACTTTTTAAATAGTGTTTGTTTTATCTACTGACCTGTACACTCGAGAAAAATTACTGAAGAAAATGTGTCCTCTGATAGGGCCTGAATTTTCATACCCTTTTGGAGGAGAAACTAGCGTCTAATTCGGCATGCTTTGATTTCTCTGGTATGGAGGTTTAGAATCTTGAGTTAAATGAGGTGAAAGAAATAGATCAGCCTCCCAAGGCTTTGTCGGTTGTTTGACGATTGCCTCTTTTATACATATAAAAGTGCTAGTCACAATCAGCTTACAACTTTGTCATTGGAATATATACATATAGGTCTGTTCTTTGATCCTTTTATCTTTTACTGTTTAGAGTTTGATTTGCTTTTCTCACACAAAAGATGTCCTTCACTGACATATGCTTATCTTTAAAAAGTTTTAAAATCTGCGGCAAACTACTTTCCTGACCTGTATGCATGATCTGTACTATTTCAATGTTTTATTTACATCATCTTCAGAATATTTTAAATTATTTCCAGGAAAAACTTTTATACAAATACAAACATTTTTTTAATGTGATGTTACTTCAGAATGGAGGTGATAAAGTCTCTCCACACATTTTTTTAATTGATTTCCAGTCAACTTTGATCTTCACAAATTTAAATGCAATGTCAATCGTTATCTACTGTCTTTCTGATTACTCTTCTATTGTTCTCACTCAATTTTCACTTGTGGAACTCTCTTCCAGCTTCTTGCTTTCCAGTCAACTTTGATCTTCAAAATTTTAAATGCAATATAAATCATTATCTACTGGCTTCTTGATTACTTTTCTATTGTTCTCGCTCCTCAATAATGCTTCTGTTTTCTAATTCTTTCACACCCAGTAACCCCTTGTGTCTTAGTGGCTTTACTGCCTTGCATGGGGTGAATTTGATTAAAAAAAATCTGTAAATTGGAATACATTTTTGGGAATAACTGTTTTAAATTCAGTTTTCAGTTTATTATTTTCCTTCTCTTAGACTACTTACCACCTACACTAAAGAGCCCTGTCTACTCTACTATTTAGCCCATAGCTGATGGGAGGGAGAAAATATGGAGTAATGTCTTTTGTTGTGAATAAGTGTGTAAGTGCTTGTGTTCAAACAATTAACATGAATCACTTTTGTTAACAGATTTTGATCTTGCGAATTAAGATTCTTTTTTTTTTTTCTGATGAAGCCTTATTATCA
>OZ010614.1:4353988-4391488 GCA_963932145.1 Acanthosepion lycidas | reverse complement strand
TGATTCAATCATTGAGATCTGTTGTAATCATCATCTGCTTGATGCACCATTTAGATCTTTGGGGTTGTTCATGCTTAGTTTGGGTTCTTGTCTTTGACTTTGCTGCCAACAGTGGCCCTACCAGGAGGTTAGACCATGCAATCCCCACCATGACAACAAGGAGCAACCATCAGATATATATATATATATATATAATTTACTATTTAACCTATAGGAAAGGGTTCCAAATAGATATATTGTTATTTGTTTGTAAATTAATATAATGAACTCAACTAGAATTTTAAATTTGCTCTCCAATTTCTCAATCCAACCTGCACACTATTATACCACATGCACACACTCTCGCTACATATATAATTATTTATTTAAAAATATGATTCCTTCGCTACATAAGAGTTATCATGTTTCAAAACAAGAGCCGAAAACTTCAATATAATTATTTGAATTAAATTGAAGTTAATTCAAATCATTTATATTTTTATAGATACAATTAAGTAAATGCTCTGTTTATAATAAACAGTATTATGCTTACTGACCTGAATATCCAAAAAAATTTCATAGAAAATATACTTCCTCCTACAGGAATTGAACCTGTATCCTATACGGAATCGTCATATAGCCTGACATGCTATACCATTTAGCTACAGAGGAAGCATCTGATTACAAAGTCAAATAACTGTTTTTAAACAAGTTTGTGCATCTCCTATATCAATAATAATAAAACAAAAACAACATGAAATTATTACATTGGCTCTCAAAGAACATATAAAGTGTTTAAAGGGGTTATAAATGTTTTATTTTTGGCTACATAGAAGTCTTGAGGGTATCGTTAACAAGCTGCCTTTGATAATTTCCATGGGGTGGAGGGGAGTGATGCATTACACTTCTATTCTCTTGTGATGTAACCTTATTGCCTATAGTAACGACAAAGTTTTAAGGGAAATTGAAGCAAATAGGATATAGAATCAGAAAGACATAATTGAAATTTCTAGGACACAATGAGGAAAGATGGCTTGGAGAATATGATATTCACAAGACGTTAAAGATGAGACGGAAAGCATAGAATAAACTATTGACATGTTTGCGTAAATGGTTGGCAGAACGGGGACTAGAGATAGCAAAAAATCTGACATTACTGAGAGCTACAAACGGACAGGAAGCTGTGGAGATCCATGATCGCCCACTTTCGGCAGGGACATAACACATAGATATTTATGCCTATTTTTCTTTCTTGTCCATATAAGAACTAACCTGGGTTTAGCTTAGTCTGGCATAAGGTCATGGAGTATAAATATAGTTCAGTTGCACAGTTGTCATGGCATGTTAGAATAACTGTTACCTTATATGGTAAGATGCCCTATAAAATGTAGGTACGTACACTTATAATGTTTATCAGATCAATGTTCAGTGATTATGTGTGCAGTGATAACAAACAATAAATTATTCAACCAGATTTGAAAAGCTTTTTTTTAACAATTAATTGAACTTTGGTTGTTCTCTTCCCACCTCACCATAAATGATAAAACAATTGCTGCCTAAAAAGTCGATTAAGAAAATAGGACGGAGTTTTTTTTTTTTTTTTTTTTTTTTTTTTTTCCTTTGCTGTTTTTATTTTTTTTTTCTTATATTTTTTTGCTGTTTTTAATTTTTTTTCTTATATTTTTATTTTTTTGCTTTTTTTTTTTTTTCTCCATGTGTTTTTTTTTTTTTTTTTTTTTTTTTTTTTTAAGTTTTTGTTTATTTCTTATATTGTAAAAAAAAAAAAAAAAAAAACAGGAAATTATAAAAAATAATTTCCTGTTTTTTTTTTTTTTTTTTTTTGTTTTTTTTTCCCCCTCTGTATTATATTTTTGCAATTTTCTTGCGTGTTTGTGCGTTCTTTTTAAAATTTTATTTAGGGGTTTGTTTCTTTACTTTTCTTTTTTTTTTTTTTTTTTTCCAGTGGTTACTCTTTCTTTTTTTTTCTTTTTTTTTCTTTCTTTCTTTGATACTTTTGCGATTTCCTTTTTTATTTTTATTGTTTTGTTTTTTTTTATTATTTATTTTTTATTTAATTTTTAAGGCTTTGTTTTGTTTTTTGTTTTTAATTATTCTCCCTCACTGCAACCGGCATCACCCCCAACACCTACCCTCTTTGAAATCCAGATTGGAATGACTGGGGAAAGGTCCATTTCCCACGACCTTGCTGGTTTAGAAAGAATGCCCATTTTAAAGGTTCACCAACTGAATGTAAAAAAAGCCAAGTTGTCTAAATAGAAATAAAATAAAAATGAACAAATTAAACAATTCTTTCCTCCTAAATGCAGGATTTGTTGGGTGTGGTGCGTTATTTAAAAAGAAAGAAAAAATGTAGGTAACAAGACAACAGGTGCCCAATGGTGTCAGGTGTTTACGAATCAAGAAATAAAGTTGAATAAAAAAAAAACTACAGTTGTTAACAAAACATGATTTGAACAATACACTTTGTATTAAGAAAAAAAGAAAAAAAAAGATGTATGTTTCCCTACAAAGTTTTTAAAGAATCAAGTCTGTAATTGACACACTTAACTCAAAATAGAATTACTTTCTTGTCTTTTTTTTTTTTTTTTTTTTTTTTTAATATAATTTTATTTTTTATTCAAAAATCCTAGTTTATCCATGTTGCATATATAATCTTCGTTAAATTTAATTAAAATACACTGTATTTTTATCTTGCCAGATGTAAATTGTAAAAATGGGTGGTTTTAATTTGTACACCCTTTCTGGCAAGATAAAATAATAATAATAATTTAAATAGAAAATACATAGGAATTTACATCTATTTCAGAAATTGTGATTTTTGTATTTTTAAAGATAATAATCTTAACAAACTCCTAACTAACATGATAAGAACATTAAAAGAAGAGAAAAAAAGAAAAACAAATATGGTTGCAAAAAGATTTTTTTCTAGCCAATTTCTAAAATCATTGCCTTTGAACCCGACTTGGCCTACATACTACAGTCCAGATCTCAGTATTATCCTTCACATTAGTACAGGCAAGTGATTTGTTTTGGTCATCTGAGATGAATAAATTTTAAAATCTTAGTGAATTTGTTTTGTGTTGGTCAAAATCAGTTATAAATCTATTTCGACACTTGATCTTGTGTCACTTTGTCTTCGACTTCTTAATAAAATGAATGTTGGTGTGACACTCTTATTCATATGTTTTTAACTTTAAAGTTGACAAGACGACATTAATTATGAATAGCTTCCTGGAAGTTTTTTTTTTTTTTTTTCTCAGGCATATTTTACTTCATCTTCTTACATGGGCTTCAGTTATGACAGGCTCAGGGATTTTTGGTAAGATGTGTTTAAATTTATTTGTCATTCATGTGAAGAAATGAAAATATTCCATTTGCATTTAATTTTAATGGTTCAAAGAATGCCAGGCAGAATGGTTGGCCCGCATGCATATTCACCTCATCAAGTCTGGCCCTCTTTCAAAAAAGTTTGGACACCTCTGGTCTAAATGCTTTCAAAAACTTTCTTGTCCTTGATATCAAAATGCCTTCTTCTCTACTGACCTGAGTCCTAATTATGCCATTTCTGCTATCCATTACTCCAAGCATAAGTTCAGATAATCAAAGGAGAGGAGGCTGTGGAGAGCCATAAACCCATTATATATGGAAGAGAGATTAAATTGAATAAGGAAATAGACAAAAATAGATTTGAGTCATATTTCAGTCATTATGTGCCATGTGTGATAAATTCTTAGGTGATCATGTATCTTTCAATACATGACTGATGAGGCAGATTTTTTTCCCCGCAGTAGGTTGCCATTTCTTTCTGCGATAGACCAGTTGCCATCTGACTATAGAACTCGGTCTGTCCTGCTATTTAACCATAGCTAAGGGGGAGAAGATTCATACGTTTTACAAGGGTATTAGCACGTAAGTGAATGTAATGGATGTGACTGGAATTTGAGCTCGGCTCTCTGATTCCTCAGTCCGAGCCTCTATCCATTACTCCACCGTGAGGACACTAGTTTAATTAAATCAGTTAATTTGGACAAATTATTGAAATGTTGGCACATTTCAAGAAGAGAAACAACAAGCAAACTGTTGAATGTTACGTTTAATTTAATACTTATTACTTTAATATTCTATTAATATTTAACATTATATTTAGTGTCTGCATATGTTTGAGTAATCATAGCTGTTTTTTTTTTTGTTTTTTTTTTTTAAACCGTGTAATGTCTACCAGCCTGTGCATTCAAGAGTCTTAATAAAGAAAAAAATGCCTTCCAGCAAGGTTTGATCATGCTTTCCCTTTGTACTTTTTAGGGTAATTGAACATTGCTAGATTATGATAGGATTAATGTTGGTTTCCCCTACAAGAGTGTTGCATGGACGAACCCTGCCAGAAGACATATTTTAAGGCTCTTAAAGGCGCAGGATGGTAGACTTAAATTTAGAAATCTTCTATAGAGTACAACAGCCAGAATGTGAAGGTCATAACAATGTAAATAGTGTAAAGACGAAAGTAAATATTAAACACAAATTATTAATAATGGCTGATAAAGCTTCATCTAATAAAAAAAACAAAAATGAAAGTAAATACTTTTTTCAATGTTTTGTCTCTCAAAAAATTGTAGATGAAAGTAAATACCATCCAATAATTAAAAATAATGGCTGTCAATACTTCATCTAATAAAAATGAAGTTGAAATTAAGTACTAGTCAAGTTATTAACAGTTGACAATGCATTATCTAATGAAAAGAAACTATTTACAGAGTTGAGTGTTTCCTCTCATAAAAATGAAGACAAAAGTAAATACTATAAAAAACAAATTTGTAGTAATTGTTAACAATATAACATAAGTTTTTTGTTTTCATACCAACAGGTATTGCATAGTAAAAAAAACAAACAAAAAAAAAACTTGTAACATAAACAAATAATTTCAGATTATAAATAAAATCCATTCATTCCTTAAAAATTATTTAAATTAATCAGTTTAATGCCTTTTAATAAAAAAGGAATTAAAAAAAGGATAAAACATTAATGAATCAGTTTAATGCCTTTTAATAAAAAAAAATCAAGTGAAAAAAAAATTTTTTATTTCATTAACAGGATTATTACACACTTTGATTGTAACAAATCAAAATTTGGCATAGGAAAAGATATTCGTAACTAGATACCTCCACTAATTCGCTGAAAAAAGAGCATACCATGAGGAAAAAATACTCTAAAATTGTTAAAAACAGTTTTATTGTCAAAATCTTTAAGAGGAAAGACCAAAATATTTTTCAGTTATTTTATTAAAGTTTTAATCCTTTGTAGTACATTCAAAATTTTGGTTAAAAAAAATCTTGTTTTTCTTGCATCAGTGGGAGTGGTCGGGTGGATTGCCAAAGATTAGTATAGACTCTGGTATGAGCCCAACGAGTACCTGGCTATGGGTTCAGGTAATTGTCTAACCAATGCCCGCCTGCAAACTGTGGTATGGTCCTGATCAGTGCCCACCTATGGAATACTATTAGTCTTCTAAGCTTCAATTACATTCCTACCACCATAACGTAGCTTCCCTCTGCTTTTTCTGTAAATACTTTCATGATAAAGTTCTTATAAACTTTCCTCTATGTTACTGAGACTTTATGAATTTGAGTGCAGTATTAGATTGGCGGCAAGGTCTCCTCATTTTACGGTTGAATTGGCTAGGTGGAACTGTAAGTTCTATGCTAATAGTTTCTTCTATTGCACTTCTTGCTTGTGGAGCTCTCCTCCAGCTTCTTGCTTTTCAGTCAACTTTGATATTTAAAAGTTGAAATGAAATGTCAGTCATTATCTTCTATGATAACCCTCATATCTTAGTGACTTTATTGCCTTGCTTGGGGTGAAATGATTGAAAAAATAAAAAAATAAAAATAAGAAACTAAAAAACTACTTGGCCAATCACCCTGTGGTACTCATGGAGGGTTAGTAATATTTTTTTCCTGTTACTGTATTAATATGCAGTAATTCTGGGGAAATGTGTATTACTTAATAACAATAGAAAATCGATCCCCCATTTTAAGTCCAATAAAATATTTTAATACTAGAATAATATTAATAATGATCTTTTGAATCCTTTTTTTAATTTTTGTCATGTGCTTATAATTCCCACTTGTTAGGGTGATTTTCTAAGCATAGTTGTGGCACAAAGCTGAAAGTATGTAGCACCCAGTGAGGATTGAACTCGCTACTCAGTTGTAATTGTTCTAGCAAGACAAGCTTGGTAACCATTACACCATATTAAGGTACTCATTCCCACAAACCAAAGCCAGAAACTCCTTGTAGTTCCTGGACAGTTCCACAGTATTAACATAGGGTAAAACATTTCATGGGTTGTTTGAACACCTCCATGGTATTAACGTAGGGTAAAACATTTTGCTGACATGATGTCACAATCTATATTTTTGAATCAAGTTAAAACTAAATGCTATTAATGATGTATAACAACAATGCTTTTTTTTGGTTCATTATTGGTATTTGTATTCAGTTTTATTCATTTTTTTTTTTTTTTTTTTCCTGAATTAAAAATCAAAAAGGCCACACAGAAACATAGATACCTTCAAAGGTATAATAGGAAGGAAGCTTACATTAAGAATGTTAAGTATCGTTTTGTACATCTAGAGAAAGACTATCAAAATTTCAGTTTTCCTGAGCTCCTCCTCGTAATCAAAGATGGATTCCAACTGTTCCCAGCCAAGAACTATGAACTATACACCTCCACTGGCTCCAAGACAAAACCCGAAACTTCATTCAGGAACTTAAAGTGATGCTACCTTAAAAGAACAACCAAAGAAAAGCTATTATAAGCCAAATAAAATTCCTTAATAAACTGGAACATTTTTCATTCTACATCAAAAGTTTCTTGGTATGGTGGAAAAGTTACAAGAGACTGCACATCTTTGCCACACCCGTTTGTAACAAGAAAGAAAAATTAATGCAATGACATTTTTATGAAAAAAAAAATGTCTCACCATAGAGCTCTGGTTAGCAAGCTAGCCTTACGATTTGTTATTACTGTAGTAAGTTTGATCCTCACTATATGCTCCAAATCTATAGCCTTGAACCAGTCTAAGCTCATGAGAGCTTCCTTGGCATACAGTTGTGGTTAGCAATCTAGCCTTATAGACCATTATTAGTGCACTACATTTGGTCCTCGTTAGATGCTCAAAGACTTTGTCCTTGTGCCAGTCTAAGCTGAAAAAATACTTTCCAACTGCTTCATGGCTGAGAGTTTTAAGCTACCAAATAGTATTAGTAATCACTATTTAGGCTCAGTTAAAAGAATTTTCTTTTATTTTTCTTTTAAAAGTGAACAGACAAACCATCCCCACTGAGTAAATTGGTGTAAAATACATTGATTATTCTTATGCATTGGTCTTATTTTCATAAACTTATGTGGAAGCCACACATCAAAGAGACTAACATAACCAAGTTAGTTCAAATGATTTTCAGCTTACGCCATATCACATTGAAACACAAATTCCCATATGATCACCGAAGTTAAGCCATGTTGAGCCTGGTCAGTACCTAGATGGGTAACCATTTGGGAATACCAGGTGCTGTAAGCTAGGGTGTGTAGGTGGTGTAATGGATAGTGGCTCAAAATTGTTAATCACAGAGCTAAGTTCCTTTTTCATTTGGGTTCATATATTCACTTATGTGCAAATACCCTTGGAAAAAGGCATAAATCCACCTCTTCTCCCTCTAGATATGGATTAGTAAAGCTTGGATCACTAAAACCATTATCTTCCAAAAAAAAAAGAAATTGCATACAAAATATCTAAATTTTGGCATTAAATAACCCATAGAGGTATTGATATGCCGCTAAACAAAAATCACCAACCAACAATCAAATGATATTCAATACTTGATTTGGATATTTTTAATATCTTGGCTCTCTCTTGCATGTCTTGATCATAATTAATGTTTTTATTTTTTGTTTGTTGTCAATCTCAGCTGACCTATTAAACAGTCACACACTATCTTCTTCACAAACTGCACAAATCATTTTTTGGATTTACGTTTTTACCATTTTTGAAATAAATGTCCTAACATATCAAAGAGTTGCTCGTTTTCCATTTTCAAAGAATTGATAAACAAAAGTAAACCAATTTTCACCAGATTTTTTAATTTTCTCTTAATAGTCTGAAGAATTGTTGCAACATTAGACCCATTGGGTTTCACATACTCCATTTAAAATATTATAGGTATGTCATTGAGATCTTAATTTTCTTGATATACAGGGTGTTTCAAAAAGAATACGCCAAAATCATTACGCTGTTTTTTCAGGTCTATAGCATTGTAGTGGACTCGATCAGTGGTTATTTGATAGAGTAGTTATCAAAGTTTGATTGGGTGTCAGTGTCACCGCTGTCGTTAGTATAACTTCCGGTGCAGCTGAATTGTGGGAAGATCAATCAAAAGGGCGACTCCTCAACAGAAGGCGTTTTGCGTGCTTGAGTTCGCGAAAACAAACGCCATTGTCACGGTGGAGGCAAATTCGAATGACTTCATTTTTCAGCAAGATGGAGCGCCACCCCATTGGCATCTCGCGGTTAGAGCTTATCTGAATGAAAACATGCCTCAGCAATGGATTGGGAGGAGAGATGCTAAAGACCCTTGCTCTCTGTGCTTGGCCTGCCAGATCCCCGGACCTCACTGTGTGTGACTTTTTCTTGTGGCGGGGGGGTGGGGTGTATATTAAAGACCAAGTTTATGTTCCAGCCCTTCCAGCAAGTATCGATGACTTGAAAGATCGAATAACAGCAGAAATCAACATGGTGGACCGTGACATGCTGAGGCGCGTTTGGGAGGAATTCTCATATCGGCTTGATGTTGTCTGCGCTGACGGTGGTGGCCACATTGAGCACTTATAAAACATGAAATGAAACTTGAATGTATATACAACACGTGTTCATGCTAGAGGTTTGTAATTTTTTTCGTTATTGACATATCACGTGATGATTTTGGCGTATTCTTTTTGAAACACCCTGTATATTGAGTTCTTTCTGGCTTTTATAAGATTAATAAATTAAGAAAAAAAAATACAGGTTGAATTTTAAAAAAATTGAACTAAAATGCCAATATTAAAATTAAATGTGTAAGTTTTAGAAAATTCAAATCCGTTTCATTTTATCTCAACTTGTAAACATGGACTTTCCTGCCTAGTGTCAAAAGGATGTTTTTTTCTTTTTTTCCTTTGACACCACTATTATTTAAATTACCTTCACTCCTCGGCAATGTTTATTGTTTTAAAAAGCAATGATTAGAATTGTAATAAAACCTAAACGTATGATGAAAGTGAATTTATATATATATATATATATATATATATTTTTTTTTCCTGAGAATTACGCAGCAAAAATATTAAACACTATTTATTTATTAGATTGTTTAATAGAATAATTTTATATTAACAACATTCTAAAAACTAATGCAATATTTATCATTTACCAATTTGTGAATAAGTAAACATGAACATGATTTTTTATTCATAAATTTATAAACATTTACTAAATTATTAAAATATGTGAACCAACTAGAAGGAAATCCTTATTATTTACCATTTTATAAAGTTTGAATCAAATGGCAATTAACCAATGTTCTGCCAGATATTCCAATAAATGATATATTAAATAGTGTAAATAAACAATCTAATAAACAGTGTTTATAATTTTTGTTGTCAATCCTCAAGAACAAAGAAAATTTATAAATTCACTTTCATATGTTTGGGTTTTATTACAATTCTAAACATTGACAAGGAGTAAAGTTAGTTAAAAAAGCAGTCATGAGAAAAACGGTTTTCGGCAAACATTTTTTTTTTTTTTTTATGGAAGGCACGAAGGTCCATGTTTGAAGTCTTTTTGGTTTTTATAGGATAAAAAGAAAAAGGTTTCATTTTGAAAACCTTTTCAATTAATACTTCCCATATCTCTATATTTCTGAGATGAGGTATTATGTACATTATTTACATTATTCAGACTATTGTCCTCATCTTTGTTGCCATATTTATTACAACATTTCGGCTGTTGTACGCTCTGGCCTTCTTCAGGTGGTTGGAATATCGAACTGAACCCTTTATTCCCTCAAGGATACATGGCACAGTGGATAATGGCGTTAGTTAGATCCAGTGACAGGACCCAAAGTGTGGGAGTTGAATACCCAGTTAAGGCAGTGGAGAACTTTCAGAGGGAAAATTAACAGGAGATAACTGATAACTGACATCCATTAGAACAGTCTACTCCAGTGAGTGAAATAAAGGGTTCAGTTCAACATTCCAACCACCTGAAGAAGGCCGGAGTGTACAACAGCTGAAATGTTGAGATAAATATGAGGACAATAGTGTAAATAATGTAATACTTTCCATTGACTGACGGAGTTATCTTTGCTTATTTTTTGAAGGCTGACAGTTGAGTCCTCTCCACTCAATTGACACAAAATCTTACTACCTTCCTATTTAGTTTAGAAATATTTTGTTAAAAATTCTTGTTTCTACAATTTGAGTTGAAGGCAGTTTATGATCTAATAGCATGTCTGACTATCCTATATCACAAATAGGATCATTTGTCTGCTGACCAAGTTAGCCATTGATCTGAAAATCACTTCTGAATGATTATTTCCTTGAAAACTGAAAAAGATATTTCTTGTTCAATAAGAATTATATCAAATCGATGTTGTAACAACTATTTACAATACTCTAAATTCTTTTTGTCAGGCGGGGGATATAAGTTAGTCGTGCATTGTTACATGTGAATGACATTAGGGTGAGGTACCAACTTGATTTCAGAAGTTGTTCAGCACAAGTAGTTTAATGTTCTGGTTTTGAACAATTCAAATGCCAAGATGAATTATGAAGTACACATTTCACGGGCACACTGACTCCTATATAATGGTCATGTAGTGCCAAACAAGGATTTTCAAGTAGATTCTTAGTCTTTAATCCCATCTCCAAGGTTCTGATTCTGAATGTGGTTTTATGGCACATTGACTCCTATATAATAGTCAGACAATTGTAGTTGATTGTCTCCAAGGTTTTTCTAAATTTTAAAAAATTCTTTGAAATTATACTTTGACCTTCACTTATTTTGCCAAAAAATTGTTCAAACTACATACTCATTTTAAAGCTAATTTTAAGATCACAGCATTTGAATTGAGTGTTTTTTTTCCCTTAAATCCTAATGAAGACATATTTTTCTCTTTAAACTGAAATTTTGGTGCAATTTACTCTCAAGGAATAATTCCATGTTTCTTCCTTCCTCTGTGAAAGTTATGTTTAATATTGGAATCTCTGCAAGTAATTTCACTGCATTTTTCTCATTATCAAGAATTCCTTGGCAGAAAATACCAAAAATCTTTTCTTTAAAATTGGTAGGCACACAATTTTTTTTTTTTTTTTTTTTTCAAATAATTTGGGCAATTCATTGGCTCATTGTGTTCATCAGGAGCTTAAATTTAGGCAATATTAAAACTCACTGATCCAAGCTTTGTGTTAGAACAATGAAGATCCGGATATTTGTTGGAATAATTCTTAGAATAATGGCAGTAGTTGCTTTCAGAACTTCAAATAATACTCATGAAAGCTGAAGAATTTGTTGGCCAAAACTTTTGGAAACAAAAACAAGATGAATAAGTATATTTAAATAAAGAAATAATGCCGCTGAGAACTTTAGACAATATTTGAAATCTCAGATTTAAAATTACAAAGATGAGGATATTAGTCTAAAATGATAGAATAATCTTAATACTCAAACAAAATGTAGTCTTTGTTGTTTCAACTTGTCAAGTTTTAATAGAATCAAAACATGAAAGTGAATTTATACATTTTCTTTGTTCTTGAGAATTGACAACACTAATAATAAACTTGAAACACTACTTATTTATTAGATTGTTTACTTACACTATTATATTGTTTATTGGAAAGGTTAGCAAAACATCAAATAATTGCCAATCATTTTGAACTTGATAAAATGGTAAATTTCCTCAGAGTTGGTTCGCATATTTTCATAATTTGCTAAAAGTTTTAAAATTTCTGAAGAAAAAATTTTCACATTTATTTCTTTATAAATTGGTAAATGATAAATATTGCATTAGTTTTAAATGTACAGGGGGTCCTCGACTTATGTCAGAGATCCATTCCTAGGTGTGATGTAACCTGATTTTCAATGTAGGTGGGAACTCATCTACATGTGCACACCACTGATCGGACTCAAGCATGGGAGCCATAATGAAGGGCAAAAAGTTAAGTAAAAAAAAACTACAAACGAGAGATAGCTAATGTAGCACAATCCGATATAGTATACAGCCGGTGAAGAAACAACACTGTCTTCCTCATATAGCACGGTGTGATGACATTATTATGGGAGATTGTGCCATAACCATAAAACCCTGTACATCAGGTCCAATGTAACCTGAGGAACTTCTGTATTAGTTTTTAGAATGTTGTAAATATAAAATTATTCTTTTAAATAATGCAATAAATAAATATTGTTTAATAATTTTGTTGTAAATTCTCAAGAACCAAAAAAAAAAAGTATAAATTTAGTTTCATCATATGTTTAGGTTTTATCACAAATTTAATCATTATTTTTTAAAACAATAAATATTGCCAAAGAGTAAAGGTAGTTAAAATAAAAGGCAGTGACAGTGGGGGGAAAAAACTGTCCTGTTGACACTACATTCTATTGTGAGCATGAAAGGCCCATGTTTGCCCCCAAATCTTACTTGTATTATGTGCTACCTTTGATCGAATCATTATAATGTAGAGTGTTTGATGGTTGCCTATGCCCTTGTGCAAATTAATTGAAACAACTGCTTTAGTTTCCTTTCTTTCACCATATGGTCAGTTTTCGACCCATTGGAGTGACAGGGTGTAATTAATTTCTATTTTTTTCTTGACTATTGAAAAATTCAAAATTCACATTTTTGTTGTCAATTTTCAAGAACAGTGAAAATGTATAAATTTACTTTTACCTTCTGTTTAGGTTTTATTCCAATTCTAATCATTGCTTTTTAAATCAATAAACTTTGCTGAGCCTTTTCCTACTGGATCTGAGTATCTATATTACACAGATCAGGGATTGAACCCACGATTACTAGGTAACCAAATTCACAAACTAATACTTTAATCAACTAGTCTCTTTGTCCATTATGTTTCTTGTGACTTCAAATATTGGTTTCTGAATTTGATTATGTAGTAATTTTAAGTTCAATCCCTGGGCTGAAGACATTAGGTTTATAATACCCAGAAATTCATACACAGATGTTCTCAAGGACACATGGCACAGCGGACAAAGGCGTTAGTTAGATCCAGTGACGGGAGTTCAATACCCGGTTAAGGCAATGGAGAATTTAGAGAGGGGAATTAACAGGAGATAACTGATAACTGACATCCATTAAAACATGGCACATGGAAGTAGAACTGTCTACTCCCAGTGAGCGGAATAAAGGGTTCAGTCTGACATTCCAACTACCTGAAGAAGGCCGGTGCGTACAATGGTCGAAACGTTGTAATAAATGTGGTGACAAAGATGAGGACAATTGTCCGAATAATGTAAATAATGGACTTTTAGCAACATAGACCTTGTGCCTGGACAAGCTGTAATTCAGTGAAACTTAAGTCGCACACCAACACAAAGGTACTAGTATATGTACTTATTTATATATTTAAGATATTTTTTATGTTTATAGATTCTTTTTATAGATACAAATATTTAAGTAAATGCTCTGTTTATAATAAACAGTATTAACAACATTTACCGGCCTGAATGTTTGAGAAATTTTCATAGAAAATATGTGTCCTCTGACAGGAATCGAACCTGTATCCTGTACGGAACTGTCATATTGCCTGACATGCCTTAACCGATTGGGCCACAGAGGAGCATTTGATTAGCAAGGTCGATTTTACTGTTTTTAAACTACAATTCTCCATGATTTTCTCTCATTCATTCATATCTGCTCAATGCATATCCAAATGTAAACAAATGACGTCATACATTATGAAATGGAGAAAGTCCGACAATTATTTTAAGATATTTTTTATGTTTATACGTTCTTTTTATAGATAAATTTTTATAAAAAATGTCTTAAATAATAAAAAATAATAATAAAAAAAATGTATAAACATAAAAAATGTCTTAAATAATCGTCGGACTTTGTCCATTTTATATATATAAAATATTTGTGACTGATAGGAATAATTCCAAGGCATATATAATCCAAACACAGATCATTAATAGTGTGAATATAAATAAAAAGTGAATATTATTATATTCCTCTTTTCAGACTGAAAGTTAATAAATGGTCCATTTATTAAGAACTTTCAGTTTGAAGAGATGAATATTCACAAAATAAATTATAACCAAAATGGATCTTTTTAAGTTTTTTTTTTTTCTTGATTTATTATATACTTTGTTCAGTGTCCTGGCATTATAGATAGTAGGTGAATAATTGCGACAGAAAAGAATGAATAGACTGATATAGGAATTGATACAGATACATAGATATATTTTTAGCTGTTAATGGTACTATTTTGAACCTCTCACTGTCTGTCAGTTTCATTAAGAGGAAAGAGACAATTTCTAGACTGTGACACTGTAACCAAGCAGTAAAGCACACCAGATCAAAGAGTGGTTTCTCCTATAAAAGGAGGGGATAAAGATTTGATCCCTGCCAGTGAGGATCTTTTTACGATTTTTCTGCACAGGCCATAATACACACTGTTAGGAAAAAAAAAAAAAAAAAAAAAAAAAAAAAGAAAAGAGGCTTCTTTTTCATATACGAGTATCCACTAATAATAACATTGGAAGTTGTATATATATATATATATATATATATATATATATTGTGTGTATTTAGGCAGCATTTTTTCATTCATACATGTTTCATTAAATAATATAGACAAGTGTTTATTTATTTTATATAAATTCTTTTCATAACGTCTGATAAGCTTAATAACATTATCATTAAATGAAGAAAGAAAATCACAATATTGATACATATTTTTTAATCCAATCTATGCTTTCGGCTTACATAAGCCATTATCAAAGATGCCAATTACTGTACAACATATTAACCAATACATGGACAAGAATGTGATGATAGTCTATTTCTGTTTACATGGATGATTTCCAAGCAACGATAAACACGTGCATATAAAACGCTGGAAGCGAAAATCGCACTGCAGCTCATGACATCACACATGACCATGCGAGAGTGAATTTGAGAAGTATTAAGTATGGGAAGCCGTCGGTATAGACCAATGGCTTCTGTTATCAATTATAGGCATTTAAGAATATTTGTGGAGATTTCATAGTTTTTGTTCAGGTTAGGTTTCAACTGTTGTATGTATATAGCTTTAAGAATTTTTAGTTTTTGTTTATTGTTTTCATGTTTAAGTATAATTGTGTTTTTGACAAGGATTTTACAGAATTGTGTATGTGGCTAGGCATGTTGTTTTAAATGCCTAAAAATGTTATAATTTTTATTCAAATGTAGTGTCAAGCATTGTGAAAGTGAGTCTGTGCTGTGACCAACATAAATATTATTTAATTCGTTGGAGATACAATCTCCCAAAGGGCACTTGAATTTGTAAACTATGTTGGTTTTTTGCAAATCGCTAACTGGGGGAGAAGAATCATTACAAATAATTGAGTTGGATATACTAGATTTAGTGTAGTATATGATTAGCTTAATTTTTGTTTTTTCATCGTTTAAGGATAATGTTATCAAGTTTATCAGACGTTATGAAAAGAATTTACATGAAATAAATAGACAATGCTTGTCTATATTATTTAATGAAACATGTATGTATGAATATATATATATATATATATATAAACAATGGGTAAATATAGGTAGATATATGAATAAGTGATAATGTACAAATACATATAAATACTCTATAGTGTAAGAAAAAACTGTTCAATGTTAAGTAGCATAGCTATATATATATATATATATATATATATATATATATATATATAATGATCGTATGTATGTAGGGATTCACATGAATACATTTGTGAGACATATATGAATAAATGAAAATTAATATTACCCTCAAATACTATTGAATAATGAAACCTAATCTTTAATTTAGTTTAACAATATAATAAATAAATTACATTCATAAATTAATTTTAAATATTAAAATAGATGTTATTGTTATATTTTTTTTATTTTTACTTTATTTTTTTTATATTGTGGAAATACAATTAGTCGGGTGAATAAACTATTAAGATTTTAAATATTTCTTTATGTCCTAGATAAATATGTTTATTACAATAATAGTTATATTTAGTCCTGAAACTATTTACTTAAAAAATTAAAAATTTAAGTTAATAACAAAATTTTTTTCAGACATCGAATTTTCTATCAAACATTGTAAACTATCTTTTACATAATTTTGTTAAAACAAAATTATAACAACTCCATCTCTCTTTCCCCCTCCCCCCTATCTCTCTCTTTACTATAAGACTCACTTGTATACATTTTCTACAATTCATTTCCGTTTTATTAACCATCTAAAGAGGTCAAGGTTCTGTCACTCCTCCTACTCCAATATAAAACATACTTAAGAGAGATATAAAATTAACCCCTCCCTATACTTTATATTGTCTGTTTAACTACCACTCTCAACCCCCTCTATTAAATTACAAAAATTACACTGCCAACCAATTTCTAATCCCATTTTTCCTCTCAGTTCGTTGTTGGAAGTTTTACCTGATGATCCTGAATCCTTAAAAAAGGATTTAGGTGAAATAAATTATCGTAATGGTACCTTAAAGTGGTTTGTTTTTCATTATATATATATATATATATATTTTCAGTTGCATGGATATTAGTTTGTAATCCTGGGTTCCATGCTTTTACGAACATCAGGCAAAATGATTCAAGTTGCCAAAGCAGTTTGTCCGATGATTGCAAAAGCATGAAACCCAGAGTTACAAACTATTAGGTTGGTGCAATGACGTAATAATGTCGTTATTTGACGTTAAAAAATACGTCACAAAACGACATTATTACGTCATTATTTTTGCACCAACCTAATAATATCCATGAATATGTTAGCTCTGTCACAGATATTGAGCACTTTCCACTAAGTACTGTACATATAATATATATATATATATATATATATATATATATATATATATAGTCATCACACATTATGAAATGGACAAAGTCCAACAATTATTTTAAGACATTTTTATGTTTATACATTCTTTTTATACATATAAATATTTAAGTAAATGCTCTGTTTATAATAAACAGTATTAACAACATTTACTGGCCTGAATGTTTTAGAAATTTTCATAGAAAATATGCATCCTCCTTTATTATAAACAGAGCATTTACTTAAATATTTGTATCTATAAAAAGAATGTATAAAGATAAAAAATGTCTTAAAATAATTGTCGGACTTTGTCCATTTCATAATGTATGACATCATTTGTTTACATTTGGATATGCATCGAGCAAATATGAATGTATAAGAGAAAAACATGGAGAATTCTAGTTTAAAAACAGTAAAATCGACCCTTCTAACCAAAACGCTTCTTTGCAGCACAATCTGTAAAAGCACATCAGTCTATATGACGGTTCCATATAATATAAAGGGTCGATTCCTGTCGGAGGACACATATTTTCTATGAAAATTTCTTGAACATTCAGGCCGGTAAATGTTGTTAATACTGTTTATTATAAACAGAGCATTTACTTAAATATTTGTGTCTACAAAAAGAATGTATAAACATAAAAAATATCTTGAATGAGAGAAACAACAGGTGGAGTATGAATCATGACGCATTTGTTGCTGAAATATTTTCCACAATCGTCAATGATGGCTTGTCTATGTTCCGGTTTATCATGACATGAAAAAATAACTCACCCATCTCCACCCTCTGAACTTACTTTTCCATTTAGCATAGATCTAACATTTAATTGGTTAATCAAGACATACCACAAGTCTAATTTTAATTCTGACCTTATGTCCCCCCTCCACTTTAACTTTCAGGAAAGAGGTAACATTTTGTTTTTAAATTTCCTTAGAAATCATTTAATCACCAGTTACTTATTAACCTGAATAGGTACAGTGTAACCCGGATATAAGAGAGATTTTCTCTGGTCCCAAATTAGAGCCTGTGTTAATGTAAACAAAATAGACCAAACCCGGATATAAGAGACTTCTTCTCTGGTCATGACAACTCTCTTATATCCGGGTTACACTGTACAATCAAAGCATTGAAACACGAAAGCTTTTGTGCAACGATTTCAACATGTTTTTTTTTTGTTTTTTTTATTAATCTTATCAATTATAAAGGATATATATATATATATATATATATATATATATCTGCTTCTGACTTGCCAAATACTTCCATTCTTAACATCTATTTTTTCTCCTTCCTCAATAAATACAGTGGAGAAACAGGGGGGGTGTAGGTAACATAAATGTTTTCTCACCCTCTTCTTTCAGCCCTGCCCTCACCATCTCCCCCTGAACCATTTTTAAATCACCTCTAAAACGATTTTGCCTTTTACGTTTGGCCTGTTGCAAGTTGCCAACTGCAAAACACTGAAAAACAACATGAAAATATTCTGCTAGAATATTTTCTCTCTGTCTTGGAAGGGAGCAGAAGATTCTTTACCGTTTCTTTTTTTTCTTTAATGAGTTTGTGAACCATGGACTGTAGTATATATGTATATTTGATGCTATATTTACTACACACAATATCAAGCCATATAAGATTTTACAAGTATAGAAAAGCAATATGCATATTATAAGACTTTGCCTCTTGGTTTAGTTTCAGTGTTTTTTAGGCTTTAACCTGATCTCTTTTAAGATAAGCTGATGGGTTTTACTAAACAAATCTTAACACCTTTCTCTGAAATGGAAAATCATAATTTCTCAATCTTTGTTCACACTTATTTGAAAGTAGTAGTAGTAGTAGCAGCAGCAGCAAAAAAAAAAAAAAAAGTTTGATGAGTTATCTTTTAAGAATTTGTTCTTATGGTCAAAGCAATGTGTTCAAGTCTCACCGAATGTTATTTCCTTTTTTTTATGTGATCTCTTCCCTTTTTATTTTTTCAGACATACTTTACTAGACTGACTGCAAATACATAGGGACAACAATTGGAGGATTTATTTTAAATTGATATACCCGTATTTATTTAATACATTGTTGTTGGCTGGTCATTCATATCTGAATATGCTTGTTTACTAGGATGGCTAGCCAGTCCCTGTTGCAGATGCTGTGCTCAGGCACACTTGTGTCTATTTAACACCCACAGAGCCCACCTGTGGTTTATACTGCAATGCTGAGATGATCTTAATTACACTTTCTGAGAGAGAGTACATAATCAAGTCTGAACAAGGCCAGTGCGCTCAAACCCTCGGCAGTGATGTCTTGTGACTTTGTGGTGAGATTCAAATCTGGTTTTGTAGTTGAAAAGTGAATGTTCTGACTACCCATTATTTAATATATAATTACCGTATATACTTGCATATCATGCGACTTTTGAAGACCTAATTTTGAAGCTGATTTCAAGAGGGTTGCATCCTGCACAAGATATAAAATTAGCATATGTACTGCTGACCGTAGCTACACCATTGACCAAACTATATATCCATTTATTGTAGTCAAATTAACTTCAAATTTAGGGCTCAAAGGCTGCATGATATGCGAGTTTATACGGCAGATATAAACTAGAGACATGTCAATAGATCATTCCATCTTAAATAAATCAATGTTTTACAGTAACTTTTAACATCAACTTTGAAAAAAAAAAAAAAAAAAAAAAAAATGAATAATTTTAACACATTCAACATTATGAATAAAAAATAGTGAATAATAAGTGTCTTCCTTTTGAGATTTAGCACGAGCAAAACAAATTCATGCATTTGCACAAAAAAAAAAAAAAACGACCTCAAAATGTTGTTAAAATCCACAAAAACTTTTCATCCTTTTTATAGTCAGTTGTGCTTAGTTTAATTTAAATGTATGTAAATGTAGGTAAAAATAAAAGCAAATGTTTATAATATAGCATGGGTCACTGCCCGGAGCCCCAAATCAGGCTTGTCTGATATACAAGATATAAAACTGGCCTATGTTATGCTGGCACTGGCTACACCATTGACTAAACTGTATATCCATTTACCGTAGTCAAATTAGCTTAAAAATTAGGTCTTCAAAGGTTGCACGATATGCGAGTTTATACAGTATTTATAATTTGGCCTCAAATACTTTGACAGATTGATTAATTGCAGGATGGTAGGGAAATCAACTGAAATGTTTGTTCTAAATTTATTCTTTATTAGCAATACCTATGAAATTTTTGGATTTTCTGAGGAATTTTAATTCCTAAGTTTATGATGGAATAAGCCTGAACTGAGTTCCACAACCATAACCTTTTTTGTGAAAATTCTTCTGTTGGATCGTAAAATATTTGAGCTTAACTTTAAGAAAATACTCCAATAACAATCATGAGTATGAATGCAGGTCATTATTTAAAGAAGTAAGAGGGTACAAATGAAAAGATTCAAAATGGACAAGGTTTCCCATTTCACTGAAGCAGACATTAAACATATGACAGCATTATCACCTTTCTTTTCTCTCTTTCTTATCACTTCCTTCAAGGTTTACAGCCACATCACGTTGAAGCACCAGTTCTCGTACTGTCACTAAAGTTAAGCAACATCAAGCTTAGTACCTAGATGGGTGACCACTTGGAAATAGTAGGTGCTTGGATGCACGGATGGTGTAATGGACAATGTCTCAGGATTGGAAATCAGAGAGCAAATTTCCAATTGCTGTCGTATTTGTTATATTCACTTATGCCCAAATACTTTTGGGAAAGGCATGAATCTAACTCTTCTTCCCCAGCTATGGGTTAAATAGTAGGACGTGTATCAGTAATTCTTACAATGTAAGAATGCAATGTGTGGCAGAAATACCTCCCACATATCTTTCAAATAATGGTAAGACATTAGTGCCAATGGGTCTGGGAGGTATATGTGAGAGATGTTTCTGTTGCACCCTGTATTTTCTGGCTTTAAATAACCCACAAAAGGTCAATAAGCAAATCAATCAATCATATTTAAACTGATCAATCTATTGCATATGACCTAAGGGAGATAATAAACTCGGGTGTTTTCAACTGGAAAAAATGTTTCAATTACATCCTTGTGCAAATTAATTGAAACAGCCGCTTTAGTTTCTTTTCTTTGACCATAAAGTCAGTTTTAGACCCACTGGAGTGACAGGGTGTAATTGATTTCTATTTTTTCCTCAGATTAGGTCATTTGCAGTGGTGTGCAGTAATATGAATATTTTTGAGGTGTATGATGAAATTTGTTTGACTTGAAAAATATTGTGTCATGTGATTGCATCAGATTTCCACCACACCTGGACGCTATTGTCTTTACTATCGATTAGTTGTCCTACAGCCATTGTCTGCAATGGACATGAAGATTACAAAAATTGTAACATTTCACAAACACACTGGTAAGCCTTAGCATTGAGCAAATTAAAGTATTATTGACTGGCTGAGAAACTCTTGATTTAAATCTAATCAAGAATCTGTGGTCAATCTGCAAGGAATGACTTCATGCAATGGACATACAAACTACTAATATGTGCACTGGGTCATGTTTCATTGAAAAATATTAAAAAAAAAAAAAATAACAGAATTTTGTTTTGTTTCAATTAATTTACACAAGGGTGTAAGAAGGCTACCTGACTGCTATTTAGTCATTTTACCCAAGTTGAATTTCAAATAAGCTATAAGAATTAAAATTTTTTGCAGTTTAGCAGACATTAAATCAGGGCCTCCTTTTATTTATCGATGGAACCACCATTTATATTCAGACTATTGTCTTCATCTTTTTTTGCGGGGGGGCATTGTACCTTTCAGCTTTTATTCGGTGTGTATTGCTCCAGGTAACCTACAGGGAACTCCAAACATTTTTACATTTTATTTTTTTTTTTTTACAATGTTTACCCTGTACATGGCTCAAGAACCACTTGGATTACAGAGGCACAGTTTGTGGGGAAGATAATGGTTAACCCTAGATTTAAAAAGGCTAATATTATAATGATCAGGGAAGGTATCCTCTTAGGCAGTGATGGCTGCTGGCACCCCAGGCAAGTTGAACTTTGGCACCCTTATAAGTGTCATTTTTGAAAATTTTCACAAGAAAAATTGAAAATGTAGAATGAGTTTATTACAATATACAACACTTCATATAAGCTAATGAAAACATTCATTATCCTAACTAAAACATTTTTTTTAGCTTTTAGATCTGCAAATCTTTTCATGGCATTTTCTACACTTATCTTCTTTACAAGATCATTTTCCATTGATAGACAAATAATTTAATCTGTCTTGAGTCATGGATGACTGTAAGTATGTTTTTATAATCTTTAGTTTTGGAAGATCCCAAACACATGACATGGCGTCATGAGGGAGCCCTCACCCTTGATGGCATACTTGGTTGACTGCCTGAGTTGCCAGAACTTGCAGCTGATCCCTGCTTTTAGGAGTCGGTTCCACAAAGTATTGGGTTGATGCATAATTATCAGGAGTTTTTCTAGATGAGTTATTTGTTAATAAAAATTGCTGTTTTCTTTACTTTTTTTTTTAAATAAAAATATTATTTTATTTTCAGGTTATAAAAATGCGTGTCGATAATCAAAGCTCTGGAATAATCATTTAAAAATGTTATTGTTGACTTGTTATGTTTCTTTTATCATATTAAATATTGTTTAAAAAACGCCTGATAATTATGCACCAACCCAATAGAATTTGTGGGAAGAAGGTGAATTTACATCTTACCAACCAATGCAATATGAAAGGAATAAGTGTAGTTTGCTGTAATAGGCGTGGCACAGCAGGTCTTTGGCTGTGAAGGTTAGAACTGGTGGAACTAAGGAATGTAGTTTGACTGAATACTTTCCATGGAAGTAGTGATAGAGCAACAACAACAACTTTATTTAATCTATGGGTGGAGAATGTTCTCATTCCACTGCTGATGTCTAGGGATATCTCGTCTAGTTCTTATTTTTAGGTAATTTTTAATTTTATTGCTCAGGTAGGGCTCACCCTTTTTTTCACCGAGTCCAAGTACACACTGCCCGTGCTCTGGATTGAACTAACAATTACTATGTCTCCAAATTCCCAAACCGACATTTTAATTCACTAACCGATTGTCTTAAGCATTGGTAAATAAAGGGTTCAGTTTGGAATTCATTATGGGTTACCCAGATTAATATGTACCTGATGAAGCCGAGAGGGTACATCATCTGAAAGGTTGTGATAACAATAACAAAAATAAGGCCAACAATCTGAATGTAAATAATAGAAATAATGATAATTTCTCATCTCATACATTCTGACAGAAATTAATTAACCTGATTTAAACAAAAACTTTATAGGAAGATATATCTTCAGCCTCCTCCTAATTGTCTACCTCTCCTAATGGATGGCACCACCATATCGTCTTATTTCATTCACTTATTTAAAAATGTTTATAGGAAGACTTAGTTCCAGCTTTCTAGCAATAATGCCTGTTTCTAGAAACTACTGGAACCACCATTTCATCTTATTTCATTGATTAGTGTTTATTTTAAATAAAATTAATGAACATAAAAAAGAAAACCTCACAATAAAAAGAGAATAGAAATTTTATAAGTTTGGCAGCAATGTTTCATCATTTTACAGTTGAAATGGCGAGATGGAATCGTAAGTTCCATGCTGAGTTTCTTCCTCTCACTTGTGGAACTCTCTTCTAGCTCTACGCTTTCCAGTCATCTTTGATCTTCAAAAATTTAAATACAATGTCAATCATTATCTACGGTCTTCCTCGTTACTCTTCTGTTGTTCTTGCTCAGTTTTCACTTGTGGAAGTCTTTTCCAGCTTCTTTCTTTCCTGTCAGCTTTGCATTGAAATTTTTTAAGATCAATATTAATCGTTATCTTAATTCCTGTTCTTTTATTGTTCTCGCTCTTTAATAATGTTTTTTTTTTTTTTTCTGATATTCTTTCACATTCTTTCACACTCTTTAACCCCCCCACCCCCGTTGCATCTTAGTGGGATTGTTGTCTTGCTTGGGATGAAATGATTAAAAAAAAAGTTTATTTTTGAGTTGATAATTAAAATTTATCAATAAACCAAAGTGAGTTAATATTCACACATCAGAAATTTTGTTGGATTACAGATTCATAAAATTCTTCAAATATTGGGCAATTTTTTGCAAGTTAGTATCACAAACCAGTGATACTGTAGGGAATCTAATTTTTGCTAAGTACTCTACGTTTGTAGCCTTGTGCCAGAATAATGCCAGAGGTGGGGAGATTGTATCAAGTGGGGATGCCTGCCTGCTTACTCTGAAAGTCAACAGTTTTTTTTAATAAGCTTACTTGTATTATTTACATTATTCAGACTGTTATCCTCGTCTTCATTGCCATATTCACAACATTTTGGCTGTTGTACTCTTCGTCCTTCTTCAGGTGAAACATTGTGAATATGGCAATGAAGATGAGGATCGCAGTCTGAATAATGTAAATAATGCAAGTAATCATAATATCTCATCTCGGAGATATCGACAGATATATATAGAGAGACATAGACATAAAGGCTGGAGCGTACAACAGCCGAAACGTTGTGAATATGGCAATGAAGATGAGAATAACAGTCCGAATAATGTAAATAATGCAAGTAATCATAATACCTCATCTCAGAGATATAGACAAATATTGAAGTTTACTCTAGTCTGGCACAAGTACAAGAGGAGCGATGGACACTCATTTTGCAAAATTTGAACTTTGCAGGACTCACTTTGCGAAATTTGATCAAATGGCTAGGAATCAGGGTTTTTTACTTCATTTTTATTTACTTTTTTATTTTTTATTTGCTTTTTTATTTTTTATTTACTTTTTTCCATTTTTATTTATTTACTTATTTATTTACTTTTGTCTCTGTGTTTAGTATATATACTTTTTGTTTTATTCATTTTTTTCATAGCTTCTTGTCTGGCTGAGAACTTTTCATCACCTATTTGTATATAGTACTGATGGTATTGAAGATGGGTGCATCCAGTGTGAATTGAAATCACTGTGAGCAAATCTGTTTACAAGCTTTCTTATCACTGCCACTAGTTAGTCTATAGATTTGACACAAGGCCAGATAGAGATGAGAGGTAATCTGCTTAAGCCAAGGAGAATAATTTTCAAGTAATATCTTCATTAAAAAGCAAAAACCAAAAAAAGAAAAAAAAATTAACGAAAGTTAATTCATAAAATTATTTTTTCTTTTTTTTTCTTTGTCCCAAACCCAGCAATTCTTACCAGCTGAGCCATGACTAGAGATTGCTACCTCCGCTTAGGCAGAGAAACTTGGGCTTTAAGAGTCTGAGCTGGATTTTTGGCACCAGTTGCTTTGCTGCGATTGGTTTGTTTGATTTTCTGCTTGCTTGTGCCATACATCTCTTGCAGGAATGCTGTTTATGGAGGGGAGGGAGAAAGGAGAGATCAGCACCACCAAAACATTCGTTTGTCTCTTCCTGCTTTGTGAGTGAGGAAGTGGAGGGGTACAGACAGAATGTGGAAATGCTGAACTGTGTATGTGCGTTAGTATCTGCATTCTTTCTCACTTCCTACAAGTTGCATGATTACACCATATTTGCCCATTCACGGTGCATTTTTGCACCCCTTGTGCACAGAGCAGTGGGTGGAAGCTAGCAATCACAGTTGTGTCTATACCTTACCTTCTGAGAAAGTTAACCCAACCCTGACTCGGCTCTACAAAGACACAAACAAGATGGTTGATTACTTTCTACTAGGCCAAATTTTGTATGCTTTTAAAATCCTCAAAACCAACCATCTTTATTTTTTCTTTTTTTTTGTTTTATCATATCACCCCATACAAGGCAGTAAAGGCGCTAAGACACAAAGGCTTACTGTGTATGCAAGAACAAGAAAAAAGAGAAACATTAGGGAATGAGATCAATAGAAGAGTAATCAAGACAATAGATAATGATTGATACTGCATTTGAATTTTTGAAGATGCATCATATTCCGGTAGTTAGTGGGGCCTTAATTTAAGGTTCACATTTTAAACCTTGGGTATAAGACAGCTCCTTATTTTGTGGGGAGGAGCAATTTTTTTAAGCTTAACAGGTCACCTTGTATGCTAACATATACAGTATTAATAATAGTTGGCTGCTCCATTTTCTTGTTAGGGTGGCTAGCCAATCCCTGTTGCAGATGTCTACTCAGGCACATGTTTGTTCAACACCCACAGAGTCCACCTGTGGTTGATACTGCAACTAACCTGAGAAAACCTTAGAGTTTCTGGGAGAGAACATATAATCATACATGATGAACAGTTTGAACAATGCCAATATACTCAAATCCTTGGAGTCTTACAACCATATAATCGTTGAAACATTGTATGATCAGCAAAGTTAAGCCATGTTGAGCCTGGTCAGTACTGAGTGACCACTGGGGAATACCAGCTGCTGTAAGCTAGGATATGCAGGTGATCTAATGGAAGATGACAGAATTGTTAATTGGAGAGCTAAGTTCCAGTTTCACTTATGTGTAAATACTTTTGGGAGAGTATGAATCCACCTCCTCTTTCCCCAGCTATGGGTTAATTAGTAAGACTTGTATCACTAAAACCATTACTATGTCAAAAAAGTTCTTACAATCTAAAAATATTTTCTGGCTTTATATAACCTGCAAAGGGTTGATAAACCATAGAAAATGAATCAATCAAATACTGATTAGCTACACAGGCATGTCTTTTAGATTTATTTATCTTCTCTGGAATATAAATGTATTGAAACTACCGTGGCCACAAAATGAGGGATCAGTTTACATATTGAATTGATCCCCCCACTTTACATTATAATTTCTTGTTGATAAACCATAGAAAACGAATCAATCAATAAAATACTGATTAGCTACACAAGCATGTGTTTTAGATTTATTTACATTCTCTGGAATATAAATATATAGAAAATATCATGGTCACAAAGTAAGGGATCAGTTTATATATTGAATGTATTATAGAATTGATCCCCCATTTTATACCCACATAATTTCTTGTTTACTTATCAAATTCTTATTAGGTATGAATCCACATCTTCTCCCCCCAGCTATGGTTTGATTAGTAAGATTTGTATCACTAAATCATTATTATCCTCCTCCTTCCCACTGAAAAATATTCATACAATCTAAAAATGTTTGTCTCACTTTAAATAATCTGCAAATTGTTGATAAACCATTAAAATGAATAAGCTGTAGAGGATGAATCACTCAATCATTATAATCCTCGGTCACAGTGACTTGTGACTTCATGCTAGTGCAACCATCTATGACTTCTGAAGAGTACCATCTACCTAATTTCATTCACAAGGCTAGGGTAAACCTGTGGTATGATTTTTGGGCACATTGTGATCACCTCCCCAGATTGATAACATCAAGAATTCACTTTCCTGACAAATTGACCATGCTGAGATCCTAACTTGGATCTCATGTTTGGAAATTCTAAGACACGTGCCTATATATTTCATCAGACCTATCTACCTTGTTACAAGGGCTTCAGACTACCCTTCTTTTCCCACCATTGTACTGGAACCATCTTGAAAAATGATTTTCATCCTTCTGAAAAAATTTGGAACCATCCAAACAAAATTAGACTTTGTTTTCATTTATTGTTATTAGTAGCAAAAAAACACCATTAAAATGTTAAGAAATAAATATTTATTTTGTTCCTTTTAATTGTTAAACTGTGGTCTCCATATCCTGCAACCATTATCCAAAAATTTGTTAGTTTTTAAAATGAATAGCACTATTTGTAACAGATATTCAAAAGCCTAAAATTTTTAAATAGTTTCATAATAAAAAAAACAAAAAAACATTAAAATGTTTAAAAAAATAAAAACTTATTTTGATCCCTTTTAATCTACATGCCTGCTGCAACAACACCATTACTTACTTTCCTTGGATTGTCTAGTTGGGTTTATTACATTCAGTTTAATGCAAATACCCCTGGAAAAGGTATTGATCCATCTCCTTCCCTTCTAGATGTAGGTTAAACAGTAGGACTTGTATCTGGAAAAATAATTGTTATTTTCAAGACAAAAATTGTTAATGTAACATTCAGTCAAAAAAAAAAAAGAAAAAAGATTATTCTTAAAATCCAAAATATTTTTTGGCTTTAACCTACAATAGGTTGTTTAACTGCTTAAAAAAAAAAAAAAAAATTCTGGGGAAGACAATGAACTGCATCCAACAGCAAGACTTTTGATCAGGTTTTGAGGAGCGTGCAACCACTTTTTAATTGCTGGTGTTCCCAGGTTCACCCTGACCTGGGGTGGTAGCACCTGTTAGGTTCCCAGCTATGGACAAACAGTTAACCCCCAAACTGGGGTCAAAGTATTATGAAAGTTTAAAAATAGGTTTTAATACCAGCAATACATTTTTGAAAAAAAAATATTACCAGCAATAAAAAACTTGTCAGCATTAGATAACCCATTGAGGTTAATATGCCACAAACCAAACCAATCGATCAATCTTTGGATCATATTACTCAATGGAACAAATTTTTAGTTTAGTTCATGAAAGGCAAAAAACATAACAAATAAATGTTGCTTGTTTTGAGTTTTACACCAAATATCAACAGAAAAAATATAATTTTCTTGGTTTATTTACTAAAGCAAAGCCTACGGTCAGATCACACTGAAAATGTATCTCATTTGGTTCGAAATTCCAACAAGTATCAGCTGAGGAAAGCTGAAGCGTACAGCAGGCAAAACGTCATGAATATGACAAAGATGAGGACAACAATGTAAATAATCAAGATGGTTATAATGCCTAAGAATAATTACATGATCTTAGAAAAAGAGACGGATCCTGAAGAAGGCTGGAGCTTTCAATGGACGAAACATCATGAATATGACGGCAAAGATGAGGACAACAGTCTGAATGATATAAATAGTTTAAATATAGACAGGAGGGTTTTTTTTTTTTTTTTTTTTTTTTTACATATATTACTTTATTTGATTTTTAAATAAGGACACCAAATTATGAATTTCAAAATAATTTTGTCTTTTTTAATTTTAGAAAATCGTGGTATGAGAATCTTTATTTTGGTTTTTCAAAGGGGGATCAAATTACAATGAATTTATATAGTAATCTGGACCCCCTATTTTATTAAAATTCAATGAATTTTTTTTTAATCTTTAAAATATTTGATCTTTAGAGTTTAATCTATAAAATATGAAAAAAAAAAAAAATTCTGGTTGCAGTGTTTATTGCAATATTTCTCAACTTTTCTAAGCAACGGCACACCTAGAAGCAAATGAAAATATCATGGCATATTTAGCAAAATTTTTAAATGGTAAATATTTAAATGTTATGAAATAAAACCATAGATTTTTAAAAAAAATACGCACACAAATCTGAACTTACTTTATTTCACTGTTTCTATTCAACTATTTGTGCAGCTTCTTTAGTGTGAAACTTTTACCTCGGTGGGGGGGGTTGATTGTTTTCAATGTTTGGTCGAATGTACGATAAGTACAAATTTCAGTTATATACTTTTAAAAATTTGTACTATCAAATGCTCAGTGTTACATATCAGAAACTTTGACAATATTAATCCATAATTCAATATAACTTTATTAAAATTTTGAATTAAACAAATTTATGAAATATAATAATATATGAAAAAAAAGTTTAATATTCATTTATTTAAATAAAGGAAAATTTTAAAAAGTTAAAAAAATAAAAATACTTTTTAAAAAAAATGAATATTAAAACATAGTACAGTGTAACCCGGATATAAGAGAGTTGTTGGGACCGGAGAAGATCTTGTAGCATACCAGTTGAAAATCACTAGTCTATTGTATGACTGCAGTATGAAAGTCTACAACTTTTAGTTGGTAAAACAGTTTTGTTTTTTTTGCAGAGATTGCTGGCAAAAAAAAAAAAATAAATAAATAAATGAATAAAATGTCCCTTACCCACCTCTTTACATCTCTTTGATCTGAAGAAGTTTGTGTAACGTTATGATAATTACAAAAGCAATGCAAAGAATGAGTTCAGTCATCCAAACAACTCTTAGAACGATAAAGATTTGCATCAGAATTATCGGAGGTCTTTACAGTCAGTAATGAGCCATATTTAGCGACAAATAACTCCGCCTTGTGCATTATTAAACATGTTTATTTTCGACCAGGTTTCTTTGTCTTTTTATCTTGTTTTGAGCCGAGCTCTTCTTTGTAAGGCACATGCACATGAGGAGCTTCAAATAGAGTGGGTGAATGGAATAAAATGGGTGGCTGGAATTTTTTCTTATAATTTTCAATAACGTGATGCTTTGCCCTAGAATTCTTGAAGCTTAAATAAAAGAGGATGACAGAAAATTTCCTGAATATTTAATAAAAGGGAAGATTGTTGGATCTGTTTGAAACCCCCTCCTAAACTACGTTTTCACACTTCCAGTCGCATTTTACAATGAATTTTCTTTGTTCAAAGCTTAGTTTGACTGCCATCCTTAATTCTAATGGGTTTATCCTGGAAAGACAAAAAAACATCAATTAAGCTATCAGCTGTTAAAGTGTGTATACATTTTTGGGGACATCCTGATATATAAAACATTTAAGTACTCTTTCTTCTTTTGTTGGGGGTTGTGGATGCCCATGGTCTCCTGGGACACTTCTTGTGGACATTCTAAAGAGTTTCATCGGCTTCAAACTTATCTTTAATCAGAGTGATCGTGAGTCGCATTGATGGATCTGTTTGAAACTCTGTCCTAAAGTATCTTTGCACTTCAACTGCATTTTGACACTTCCAAACACATTTTACAATGAATTTTCTTTGTTCAAAGCTTAGTTTGACTGCCATCCTTAATTCTAATGAGTTTAACCTGGAAAGGAAAAAAACATCAATTAAGCTATCAGCTGTTAAAGTGTGTATACATTTTTGGGGACACCCTGGTATATCCACCCTTATTTGTGATGGCTTGTTGCCACTTATTAGGTAGCTCTTTAATAACTTTTGAGTAAAAGCAGATTTTGATGTGGAAAAGTTTTTGACAAACTCTTGAATCTGGTTTTCATTAAAGAGCATTTTGCAGCAATCAAAAAAAAAAAAGGTGATAATTGGTTGTTTCAAGGTCAAGTGAAAATTATGGATGAGGTTGAACAGATTAAACACATTCCAAAATTTGTTACTATCTTGTTCTTACTGGATATTGCCTTGCATTTGTCATAAAGAACCTTTTTTTTTTATGAGCACAGGATGCTTTTTGACCTAACTTTTTATGGGCACATTGTAGATGCTGTATATATAAATGTACATTTTTTTCCCCCTTAAATCAGTTCACTCCAAGCAAGGTGATAATTCCACTAAGATGCAAGGGGTTACTGGGGGTGAAAGCGAATGAGAAGACTTTAAAAGGAACTGAAGACCCAATCCTAAATGGGGAAACAAGATATAAAACTCTACTCCTGTTCAAAACTCCACCCTGTTCTTTTCAACAGGAGTAGAGGTCTTTTGTGACATACAGTGGCTGTTAATAATTAAGTATAACTAAAGACTTTACCGTATTTAATTACAATTGCAAATAAATACTTAACAAGCACAAAGTAAAAGCCAACCAATGATAATTAACCATTTCAGTGAATACCTTGTTAGTAGAGTGGATTGGCTTAATATCTGGTAAATCCTAAATCAAAACCAAATCATTGATGTGCAATAAGTCACACTAATTCAACTGGATACTTCCACCCGATAATCACTCAATAATCACCTCCAGTCAGTAGCCTGACACCACTATTTATAGACCAGGCGGAAAACATATATTCATAAATCCAGAGCGTCATGCTCGAACCTCGTTGTTGGTAGTTACTCATTTCCTTCCTATATGACAAGGTCAAATCCTGTATTTGCTTATCCAAATCCAACATAGACAATTCACTAATTAGAATTATGATAGATATTTACACATGAATTATACACGGGAACACTGCTTGACAAAGTTTGCTTAATCAATGAAAAACAAACACAAAAATTAAAAATGAGAGAATTTTATTTTAGAAATCATGTTAGATTTGTTCCCAAGGCCAAGTAATCAATGTGAATTTATTCAAAATGTCTTCAGTTGTTAAAATTATAAAAAAAAAAAAAAAGAAGCAAACAAGTAAGTGCCAATATTTTTAGTGATTTAATTATTTAAATACAAAGCCCGATTAAGTTATTTCATTTAATTAAACTTTGTTTAATTAAATAAAAATAATTAAATAATCTACATTGTTTGTATACATTTTTGGTAGTAATTTTAAAAACTTCATTTAAGTGTTTCTTCATATAAAGTCAGGTCTAATAGAATACTAGGAATCCCTTATTATGAAATATATTGAATACCTAACCAGAGCAGTGTTAGATACCAATTTTAGTGGTTGGCTACTTAGTGGGGGATTGATTTGCTATTAATTTATATTTCAAACAGAGCAGACCCCTAAACTTCTGAAGTACCCAACACAAATAGACAATTCTCTATAATTTTTCAACGCAATTTTGAAAATCTTCCTGGTAGTGTTCATTACTAGAGTTTCTTTTCTTAAATAAAGACGGATTTGAAGATTCAAATAAGAAAGTTTAATGCTATTTTCAAGAGTGAAACTTTTTTAATAGAATTTTAGTTTTACCTTTTAGCAACTGTTAGATTATCTTTGGTATGGATGGACAAAAAGAACATAATTCTTATATCACACATTGACTATTATTCAATATTGGAAGAGTAGTATTATATTAATCTAATTATATATCTCCTGTTTTTTCATTCATCAGTACATGTGTTTGTTTATTGATCTATATTTTATTCCAAATCTTATATATATATATATATATATATATATTGATAATATAAGTGGTTAATATATATACACACACACACACACACACACACATATATATATATATATATATATAATATGAAAAGATTACTTTAAATATCAATTTTATGCCAACTTTGAAGTTTCTTGGTAAAATTTCCAGTCTTCAGGGGGTTCTGGTTTAAAATAATGCTTCCAATTTTTTTCAATTTGTTCTGCCTCTTTTTTAATCTGTTTTTTTTTTTTTTTTTTTTTTTTTTTTTTTACTTTTTTTTGTACATGTGCATATTCATAAACATAAAGTTCTTTTACACATGTGCTTATATATGTATGTGGAGTTTTAAGGTATGCTATATTTATGGGTTAAGGTGTTCATTATCAGGAATAGAGCATATATAAATATAAAAGTAAACATTGAGGTGGACCCAGTGGTGACAGTTGGTTTCATACTTAAACACAATCTTCAGGTCATGATGGTAGGGTATTTTTTTTATTTTTATTTTTTACTAATACTGACTTCCTTGTACAAATTTAGGTTTGGAAAAAAAAACCCGCTGCATTGTAGTACCAGAAAAGGATATCACTAGTAAAAACCATACTTGCAAAGCATTATATTATAGCATACCTATGGACGATAATGGGTATGTCCCCATTCATATAAATACAGTAGTAAATACTGTATGTTGGTCTTTAGTTGGAGATTCATTGTGGATTTCACTTGACTCACTTCTCGCAGTTAACTACTACTTCTACATACCACTGGCGAATCTTATATGTGTTGTTTTTGTCCTAAGTATTATCATTCATTACCAACCTTTGTATGATTATTCTATTCAGTAACCTTCCCTAGGTCACAACACATTACTTTGTGGTAATCCCCTTAGATACTAAGTTCTAGCGTAGTCTGGCACAAGGTTATAAATGTGGAGCATTTAGAACTCTCTGCCTAGCTCTTGCCAACTATTACTGTGAAAGGTTAATCTGACACAGGACTCTGTGAGGATCATCATAGATGAATCACTCTCACTCCTTCCATGTTCCTATAGTAAAAAAATAATTTCCACTCGGTCCTCCCATCCAAGAATGGCTGCTTTGTAGAAGTGACACCTGCACAGATGCTTCCTTAAATTCTAAAATTTTAACCTCTTCAAGTCAAGGGTCGGTTATTACCGATCTTCCATATCCACAGTCCTCACTTCCTTACATTCTTACTCGACACCTCCTTCAGTAAAGCTCTACCTTGAGTGGCTCCTGAGCTTTGACTTGTGTGAATATCAGAAAGAAAAAAAGAATAGTAATGAGTTACACCTACATAACTACAATTCTGTGACAAAGCACCTCTCTACTAGGCTTTGTCAGGTGCAAGGCCATCTAGTAAGGATCGAACTCACTTCAGTTGCAATGATCTGCTAGACGGCATTATAAATTTATTCCACTGTATCGATAGGGGTGAGTATTGATCCTCCAGTGCTTCCTATACGAAAAGAAAATTGCTGACTGGTGCGAGTTGTTTGTTGTTACGAGTCTGCTAGCAGTGTCTTCAAGAAACGTCAAAAATGGTTTCAGTTAGGAGGAATCCAGCTGTGTGCTGGGTTAAGTGGCAGGGAGTGAGGGTAACTTATTCTTCTCCCCACCCTGATACGTTCTCTGGCCTTCTACTCGGGGTAAACTTCTTCTCCCCTCCCCCCAGTTCATAACACACCCACACCTGTGAACAATTTTGTCTGTTTTCTCCTCATTACTCAAAAGGTTGTGGGAAGAGGAGGCTGCCCCACCCAAAACCTGCAAGGTTGCTTGAATGTGGGTAGGGATTGTTTCGAAAAAATTGCGTATCTATAAGCAAAATTGCGACAAAGGGGTGGCCTGACCAACCTGGGATGGCGTATATGCTTAGTAAGAGCAGAGGCATTTTAGTGGGTAGGAAAGAGAGCAAAATGCGTAGGGGGGGGGTCATGGAGCGGGGGATGGGATGGTTATTTCTCTCCTTATGTGTTCACCCCCCCCGACATTCCCATATAATTAAGGTCAGGATGGAGCTTTATTTTGGGATGTCACTTCTTCCTGCCAATATTTTGTTTACTGATCCATATAGTTTCTCTTCTCACAATTTCCATCTATCTATTAATCTCTTTGTTTGGCATAAGATCATGATAACGGAGCACCTATCTACTAAGCTTAATTAAATACCTTGAGACTAGACATGACTCATTGCTTGAGGCTTGTCTATACAGACCAATTTACCAGTGTGTGTTTGATTCTCACATTAGGTGCCACAAAAACTTAGAAAATATTTGGGTCCATTGTAGTAGACTAAAACTCACTATCTGTCTATATTTCTGAGATGAGATATTATGTACCGAATTTACATTATTCGGACTATTGTCCTCATCTTTGTCGCCATATTTATTACAACGTCTCGGCCGTTGTACGCTCCAGCCTTCTTCAGCTGGTTGTAATGTCGAACTGAACCCTTTATTTCGCTCACTGGATTAGACCGTTCTAGTTCCACGTGTCACGTTTAATGGATGTCTGTTGTCAGTTATCTCCTGATAATTCCCCTCTCCAATTTCCCCACTGTCTTAACCGGGTATTGAACTCGCACTCTTTCAACATTTCAACCACCTGAAGAAGGCCGGAGCGTACAACAGCCAGTTTCTTTGATTCTCACTTGGGGGCTCACACTTTGGACATTCCACCAAACTCAGCTTCATACATGCATGTTACTACTGTAGCGAGTTTGATCCTCACTGGGTGACCCACATTTATGCATTTGTACAGCTCTTACAGCTTTTTTTATCATTCAGTAGCCCCAAAACAAAACTAGTAATGTTTCATCACTACTGGGAAGGTCCTAAATTTGCTCCATTCTGGGTTCTACTCACAAGGAGACTCTTTGCCTCGAATAAGTGGAACTCATATATATATATTTATATATAAAGATGCTGGAAGAATGGCCAGTTCTAGAAAGTACCTGTGCACTGTCTTTAATCTTTATAATTGACCAAGAATGGAGTATTGCTCGGTCGGTGCTGCTCAGTCCTCCCTGTCCAGCTTTGAGAGAGTTAAAAAACTATCATTGCTACCTGATAGTTGATTAATTTCCACTGTGCAACCCATTTCTGCACAGACAAAACAGACTCACTATTATTAGGGCAAATGTTGAGACTCGCTAAATTTCTTAGTTCCATCAGTTGGGACATTCATAGCTATGGTGAACTCATTGGCATTCCCTTTGTATTCCATTGGTAAGGAGGAAGTCCCACTGAGACAGCTTCTTCCCCAGAACTGTCACTGTGTGGAACAGACTTCCGAGAGGATGCTTCTCTGACCACTACAATCTATGCCAGTGTTTATCAACCAGCGTTCCCCGGAACCCCAGGGTCCTGCAAGATACATTTTGAATAATGTTTCTTTAATTTTATATTTGTAATTTTACCATACACGTATGGCATATTGTTAGAAAATTCTTGGTTATTATGTTAAAGCCATCAACCTCTTATATTATTTAAAATTATAATAATCATAGGGAATGTATTTAGTTATGTCAGTATGGTATCAGTGTGAAACTGCCTTCACTGGTTAGTGGCCTGGGCCTGTACGTGGGGGTGGGGGATTCATGCATCATTGAGTGACTCACTTGAGTATAAGACTGGGGGGGGGCATACTATTTCAATAGTTGCACAAAAATAAAAAGGTTTAGGAAGCTCTGATTTAGGCCCTTAGAACAGCCTCATTCGGTATTCAAGACCTTCTCATGGTAGACTGGCTTTTGGACATTGTAGTCTTCCACTGATTAAGCTGTAAGAGCTTGTCTTTGTCCTGTACAAATCCATAAGTGGGGGTCACCCAGCGACGATCAAACTTGGTACAGCAGTAACATGCATCTAGGAAGTTGAGTTCAGTGCAATATCCCTTGGAAGAGAATCAAAGAAAGCATACAGTCGTTTTTGGTTTACTACAATGGACCCAAATTACTGATTATTTTTGATTTGAGGTTTGTATTGGAAAATATATTTTCCTGTCCAATATGAAAATAGAAACCTGAAATCAAAACAGGTGATCAGAAACACTGCAAAAAAAAAAAATGCCCCCAAAACAGCTAACAAGGAATTTCATTATCTTTGTAGTTTGATTTAAAAAAAAAAAAAAAAAAAAAAAAAAAATTTGCCTCATGGACATCTGTGCGTAAAAAGAATCTTGTTGGGAAGCCATATTGTTTTTATGCTGACAAATTAATGCAAAATCACGGCAACCACGAGATTTGAGAAAATATTAATATGCAGTGTACGAAAGATGGGGGTGGGGTAAGTTAGTCTACAAACGACAAATACAATACTTACAATCTTCTTAAAAAAGGAGTCCAAATACCCCTAATATATATGTATCTGTCTGTTTAAAAATTGTGCATCCTGGGTAAAACTATAAACTGCATTCACATCCTGAGTAAGATGATAAACGACATCCAACAGCAAGGCCTTTGATCAGGTAGTTTTGAGGAGTGTGGAACCACCTTTTAATTGCTGGTGTTCCCAGGTCCACCCTGGCCTGGGGTGGTAGCGCCTGTTAGGGTTTCAGCTATTGGCAAATA
>OZ010614.1:4326488-4346488 GCA_963932145.1 Acanthosepion lycidas | reverse complement strand
ATGTATGCCAACATGGAAAAAGTTCTCGTGTGATGTATTTCGTTCTTGAGGACTTTATCATACTAGCTTTGTTTAATGTTGTTGTGACTACACATTTGCATAATTGAGAGAGACGCTGGGAATTTTAAATTTAGAAAATTGTTTTTTTTAATGATTTTTGGTGTATATAATCTACCCAATTTCATTTTAGATTCTTTTTTTTTTTTTTTTTTTTTTTTTTTTTTTCCATCATCTTTACTAAATTTCCAACAGAAGATCTGCCAAAAATGGTGGGAAAATTATAAGAACTTGGACAGAAATTTACTGTTGAGAAAAAAAAAAAAATTTCTAAAATTAAAATTCGCAGTGTGTCTTGTTCTTGCACATGTGTCATTGGATCGACATAAAAATGAACCGAGGTTAAGTTAACATTTTAAAATGTGATACAATAAAGAATATGAATCAGTTGGAATAGCAGATGGTTAAAAAAAATATATATATCGCTAAAGCGTGAAACCCAGGGTCACAAGCTCACATCTATCCAACCATATATGTTAGCTCTATCTCTGATATTGAGCGCTTTCTAATAAGTACCGCGCATATAATATATAAATAATTATATATATATATATATATATTTATATTTATATACACACACTTTTCACACACACACACACACACACATATATATATATATATATATATATATATATATATATATTTTCTAAAATAGAAATATTTAAAAAATAATTGACTTCATTTGTGAGTAGGTCATAAAAGTATAAATTTAAATTCTTGCATTGATATCAAAAAAAAGAAATAGACAAAATTTTTATAACCAAAATTTCCAAGATTTTAAAAAGGATATAAAAAAAATTTATACATTAAAAAAAAAAAAAAACCTTGATCTTTCCTCTTAAAGATTTTGATAATATTTTATTTAGGTCTTTTGGACATTTCATATAGTTTCATATTTTTAATGAATTTTTAAAGACTCAGTCTGAGTAAAAAAAAAAATTAAAAAAAATATGCTTTTCTAACGATATTTTAAGCTGAAAGCAAGTTACATTTATTTTGTTTCATTTCAAATTAATTAATCATTAAAATCAGCTAATTTTTTTCACATAACATTTCAAAAACATATACTTCAAATTTGAAAGATTTTTCAAAGAGAATTATTTTGTTGACAGATCTGTCAATATGGATGAATTTATAGATTTTACTGATAAGCAAAAAAAAAAATTGCAATCAATTTAAATTTGTTTTGAAATACACCAAAATATTTGGGTTATTGTGAATATTAAATTCATTAATTATTAGCTTTGAATTAAAACTAAAATTAAAAAGCTTTTTCATTTTTTCATTTTATTTTAAAATTGGGTATTTTTTTTTTTTTTTCGTGTGGGTACCAAGGTTTTCTAACTTAATCGCAGGATAACACTAACACTAGTAGTAGTGCTATCCATTTTGTTTGACTGACAAAATGTGGAGGGTGGTCAATGTGTTATTGTTTTTTAAACTGAATCCCATTATTCTGGGAGTGGGGGTGAAAAACCTACCTTATTTCTTGATATAAAAATGTTTTCCAACAAAACAAATTACTTAAAAAATCTACCCAATCAATTTTACCTCAAATATTATTTGCTAACCACTATGCACACATGCCTGTTTGCCTCTAGATGACCCCAGCATGATGAAATGTATTAGATGATGAAAAACATATGGACAGAATGGTTAGCAAGATAGACTCTACAAACTTCTTGATAGTGTGGCAGGGATTTTTCAACCGTGCCGCAAACATTTTTAATGGCCATTAATTAAAAAATTATTTAGAACCCAAAAGCACAATAAGTAATACATATCAAATTGAAAACTCCTCTTTAAATTGATTATATGAATATATGATTGTTATGAACTTATCTCCGATATCTCGTGTTAAATTATAAACAAAACAGAAAAAAATAAATAAATTATTTTTGTTTTAAAGAATTTTAATATACAAAAACTATCTATTTCTGTCTGGTAACTCATGAATTTATGCGTCCCGCACTGTTTACTAAAGAAATTCATAGTCTTTTCCTTTATGTGCCATGTCCCCTTAGGACGTAGGTGATCATGGCTCTGCACAACTTCCTATCCCTTGTAGCACTCAATAGATTCTTTTTCTTTTTTTTTTTTTTTTTTTTTTTTTTTTTTAAACCTTCTTAGGCCATTCATTTTCTCAAGCTCACTAAGTATGCTATTTTCTTCTCTACCTCTTTCTCTCAATCTGTTCTGTGAGTATCAGATTTTCCAAGCCCTCTTTCCACATGTGCCCAAGAAATTTCAGCTGCCTTTTCCTGATATTAAGTATAAATTTCCTTTTCATTTCCATTTTCTCCAAAACGTCACTGGCTCACATGTTTCGGCAATGGTATCCTAACCATCTTTCTGTAGAACTAAATTTCTGTTGCTTCATCTTTGAGGAGATTGTCCAACATTCACTGCTATATAGGAGAATAGATATCACATAATTGTTCAGTACTCTTTTCTTTGTTTCTAACGATATTTTCCTGTCTCTTCTGCTTACCTCACCATTGCTCACATGTTTGGTCCATGGTAAGTCAGTTCAACCTCTAAAAAACAGTTTCTAATAATGCTATGGTCACATAGTTAAGGAGTCCTATATCTTATAAGATCCAGCTTTATACGAAGAAGAGTGTTTTTTAATGTTTGAATCAAAGCGTAAACAAATCTTAGGGATTATATATAATAATATGAATATTATGCTGAATTATGAACTTAAAATCTAATGTTTTTATTTGTGAAATAACTTTCTTGTACATATGTAAGAAGTGTGTATATTGGATATTATTGTCTTAATTGGACATTAAAATTTGAATTCAAAGTTTGTTGAATTTTCAATGTCAAATTTATAAAACTTTTAGTTATTTTATGAGACTAGGATTTTGTTCACAGTGTTTTTGTGATAAGAAGATGGCAGGGTTTTTGTGCACTGTGATTTTGTTTGATGACCATCTGTCACACACTCACTGTATTCTGTATGTGACTTTGTATCTGTCTAGATGCATCTGTTTGTAAGGTGTGTGTGTGATTTGCATTTTTTAATTTGCTAGAAATATTTTTATGTCTTGCTTGGGGTGATTTGCTTAGCAATAAAAAAAAAAAAAAGAATATAGATCAGTCTGTATATCATATACATTGTATAAGTGCACACGTGAGAGATATCTTGTGCATTTGTACACGTGCAGATAAGTCAAATCTAACATACATACACACACACACACTTGATAGCTATAATGTTCAAATATTCAAATGTAATGTCAATTGATATCTTCTGATGACTTGACCTTGATCCCTGCCCTTCTCTTTATTCTTACCCTCACTCTCTGTAACACTTTCTGAGCTGGTGGTATAAGATCCATCTTTATACAAAGAAGAGTGTTTTTTTAATGTTTGAACCAAAGCATAAACAAATCTTGGGGATTGTATATATGAAACTTAGTTATTTTATGAGACTAGGATTTTGTTCACTTTTTTTGTGATAAGAGGGCGGGGTTTTTTGTGCACTGTGATTTTGTTTGATGACTGTCACACACTCACTGTCTTCTGTGTGTGACTTTGTGTCTAGACACATCTCTCAGTAGAGTTGTGTGTATGTGAATTGCATTTTTTAATTTGGTAGAAATATTTTTGTCTGTCATTGAATCCACCTCCCCCACTGCAAACGAAATTGAAATGGGAATTCAGGTATTTCTTTGTCATTTTAATTTCATTTGTATGGGTGTGTGCATTTTTTAAAAATGAATTTAAAATGTAGGTATAAAAAAGCAAATATAGTGAGGGTCATAAAGCATTGCCCCAGGCCTGCCAATCAAGGTTGACACCCCCATTCCAATCATGTGTAATGATGCCATGACATGAAACTTAAGTTCAAAGGTTTTTCACTGCCAGGTGTATATTCTTTTTTCAGTTAATTTCCAGTATAAGCACCACAAGTCCACAATAGTGAAAATTTTCCATTATGGTGTGAAATTGCCTGGATATTTTTTTTTTCTTTTTCTTAAGTCAAACTTGACATTTTTAATTTTGTAGAATGTTAAATTTATTTTGAAGCCATGAGAACTTTCCCTCCAACCAAATTCAATTTATGAGCCAATCGATCAATTAGGCCTGAGGTGTACTTGTCGAAATATCGTGATGAGGTTGCATCATCATTGTAATAAATAAGGTTTCTTATTCAATTTAGTCAAATGTTTTATTCAAGTTATTGTCTACCTTCAGGTAGACTGTAACAACTGAACTAGATTGAATGGTCATGCAGCAAAAATGGGGATTTATTGAAGATCTCAAAACCAGCTAATTTTTTCACTTTTGCATTATCTGCATTATTCAGATTGTTATCCTCATCTTCATATTCACAACGTTTTGACTGTTGTACACTCTGGCCTTCTTCAGGTAATTAGAATTTCGTCCACCAGGTTAGATTGTGTGAAATGTAGATTATGGGCCATGTGTCTGGAAGAGGCATGGCATGTGGAACTAGAACAATCTACCCCAGTGGATGAAATAAAGGGTTTAGTTTGAGATTCCAATCACCTAAAGAAGGCCAGAGTGTACAATGGCCAAATCATTGTGAATATGGCAATGAAGATGAGGATAACAGTCCGAATAATGTAAATAATGCAAGTAATCATAATACCTCATCTTGACATTTATTATTATTATTATTATTTTGAAATTGGTTTATGTACAGGTTGCCGCTGAAATACCTCCAACATTAGCTTGATTAAAACATCATTGCCAATAATCTAATGTCTTAGCATTATGTGCGAGGTATTTCTGATGTATACTAAGATATAGACTTTCCATTAAAACTGACTCACATGTCAGGTATATAAAATTGTCCTGTGTTTATGTTATGGATGGTTGAATTAGTGTTGTAGAAAAGTAAAATTTAATATGACTCATCTTTGGTTTATACAGGAAGATGCTGTTAAAATATTTTAAAATCTGATTTTGCAATGAGTCTGTTCTATATCTTACCCATTACTTAATCTGAGAATATTGGAAAAAGAAAAGTCTTTTATTTTATTTTTTTTTTAAATCTCTCACTGAAATATGAGCTGAGACAAATAATTTACCCCATTAAGGAAGAGATAAATAGTTCTTCCTTTTCCATTTTTTTTGGTTTCCAATAGCAACAACCTCCTCACCTCTTGTGGGGAAGTAAAGAGTTAGGCTTGAAATTCAGGGAGGGGCAGAATCTGACTCATTCTCTCATTTTCTTCCATTCAAATGTTTTTGTGGCATCATTATCAATCACAAAGACAAGTTATTTTTTTTTATTTTCTCACAATATTTTAGACAACCTTCATTAGGTTGGATTGCTGGGCAATCTCATTAGAGATGAAGAAGAGATGTGAGGCAACATAAATATGGTTCTACAGAAGGATGCTACTTAAGAAAGAGTTGAAATTTCTAGGGCACATAATGATGAAAGAAGGCTTGTTGAATCTGATGCACATAGGGTGTGTATTTAAGGCAAGAGGGACAGGAAAATAATTCACATGATACCTAAGGAGCTTGTGTATATGGATAACAGAATGGAGTTTAGATGTAACTAAAAGACAAATTTTACTAAGTACTATAAAGTACAGGAGATTGTGGAGAACTGTGATTTCCCACTTCCTGAAGGGACATGAAGAAGAAAGAGCTTGTATAAATGATTTTCAGAACAGTAATTAGTAATTAGTAATAATATGAAAATAGCAAAATTTAACAATCCATTTTTTAGCTAGAAAAAAAAAAAATTCTTCCATTTTGTCATTCAAACAAGCCAATTGCCCACTCTAATGATGTATAGTAACAGTTCATCATTGCTTTTGAATCCTAAGACAACAAAATCATTCAAATAGTCTATTTTAGCTATGGTGTTGAAGGCTCTTCTAGATCCAAACATAACTTTTGGAGTTTGTGCTTATAAAATCTATATATCCACCTAAAGATGTATATGTCTATTTTTGTATATATTTCTATATTCTCATATATTTTTTTCTCTCTCTCTCTCCCTCTCACTCACTCACTCACACGCACACACAATTACCCATCCATTTTTCATGCCTAGAATATTTTCTCTTTGACTTTGTCATTCAAACAAGCCAATTGCTCACTGTAATGTTGCATAGTAACAGTTTGTTCATAATAATGATCTTTGAATCTCAACCAAGACAGCAAAAACCTTGAAATAGTTTCATTCATGCACACTCCATAGACTCTCCTTTGGAGTCTGCAGCTGCAAATCTCAACAACACCAGGCATTGTTGCTGTACTTCCTGTAGTAGAAGGTTGTTTTTTCAGGATGAGGTTTCTAACCCCATGCCTAATGGGTTCTGAATTCAAAGCTTTCCTTCTCCTAGACTGGTTGCCAACCATGGCTAACACATAGCTGGGGAGAGAAGAGATGGATTCATACCTTTCCCAAGGGTATTTGCATGTAAGTGAATGTAATGGACTTTATTGCAATTCAAATTTGGTTCTCTGATTTCTCATTCCAGTCTGCTAACCATTGTGCTCTCAGCATGTCCATGATGATAAGAGTTTATTTTGGTTGAAATGTTAAAGGCTCTTCTGGATTCAAAGATCATTTTTTGAATTTGAAGTTGTTGTGCTCTTTGGATAACATGTATTAAATGTGTCAATATTTACTTATTTGGTTAGGGAATCTTTCATATACATAAATCCTATTCTCAAAGGTTTTGCCAGAAAACTTAAATGTTGACATTCATACTTGACAAAAAGGAGGACAAGTTTTCAGCACCTCCTGCAGCATAACTTGTCCCTTAATTGTCAATCTGGTCACAGTCTCAGTTTTTTAAAGAACAGACATTGAGAAAATACTGAAAACAGTTTCTTTGTTGTTAATACCACTCCACCCCACCCCAGAATTCAGTTGGGGAGTACAGATTTTTTTTTTAATGTAATCCAGTCTTTGAGAGAAAACAAATAAAATCCTTTAAAATGAGGACAGACACCCTAAAACTATTGTAAATACTGTATCACAGCTCTTTAGTGTGGCTAGACGTCCGGTTGCCTCTATCCAGGATTGAAACCCGGCTGAATTGTTGTCAGTCGGAGATTCTACCACTAAGCCGTCAGCGCACAGCAGGGATGAAGGTGAATTTTTAGCGTATTTATTTTTAGATAAACACACAGTGACTGAGAGGACTCGATTCACTTTACCAAAGAGTCTTGCTATATTAGGCGTAATAGTCACCGTTTACAAACCCACACTTCCTCCCCCAGAGAGCTCAACTGAAATTAATTTTTCAGGAGCCTATATATTGTGTGTGTGTATGTATATATATATATGTATATATATATATATATATATATATATATATATATAAATAAATAAAATTCTAACCCACTCTCAACAAAATTACATTGCAAACTAGTCGCAACACATTGCATTGAATCTAGACATATAGTTCTGTTGTTAATATTTCAGTCTCTTGTATGGTATGATGTCATAGAACCACATCATGAATTTACAACCTGTGTCTGCTATTCTGTGACCATTATTGTCGCATCACAATCTTCTATGTGAACATAACAGAATGTCATCTTTGATGGCGAATATCTTTGTTTAAATGTCCGCATAATGGCTCTGAAGATAGCTCATGTTTGCCGAAAGCTTAGATCAAGGAACAGCTCAATAAAAAAATATTCAAATGTTGGACAATTTTTGTCTTTATTTTCACCCAAAATAAAAGTAAATATACAAAGTTTTGAACGGCTCCTGATCAAACATAATAGACATTCATTGTTTGTTATATTTAACAATATATTTTTAAATTTTAATATATCACACATATATTGCCAGTTAATAAAACAGTGCTTGATGTAATACAACAGAGCTATCAAATATATATTAATAAATATACATATTATCCCTCACCAATAGCACTGCTCGGAGCACTGATACAAACATTACAGTGTGTCTGGGTGTCAATCTGAGAACAATGTAGAGGATTCAGAAAGAGTTGGATGAGTCTAATGGTGATTACGAAGGTACAGCAGGTTGGAAAACTCACTGATTGTTCAGATAAGAAAAGAATTCCCGAATTTGTTGGTGAGGGCTTCAGATTGAACACGAAGGCCTACATCAAGTGCCTTGAGGAGATAATGCTGGCCTGGGTCAAGAGGATGGTTGTTGGGAGACCTTATGTCTAGCAACAAGACTCTGCACCATACCACACAAGCAGGAGAACCCAGTCATGGCTGTCAGCTAATTTCTGCGACCACATCACCCTTTATATCTGGCCACCTAACTCCCCAAACTGCAACCCCCATTATTATGTGTGGGGTGCAGTTGAGGGAGAGACCAAGAAAACTCCTGTAACACCAAAGATGAATTGAAGGCAAGGATTATGGCAGCATTCAACAATTTACAAAAGGAACCTGTCCAGAAGATTTGTAGAGATTTCAAAGTAATCTGGAACCAATAGCAATTTTATTGAATAAATCTATTCTAGTATTTCAATATATTTTTGTGTAATTTTTGTAAATATATCTGTTAAAATGAGATGTCAGTGTTATTTTCATTTTTACGTCATTTTGAAGACAATTTAACCATCACACCCTCTCTGTGTATGTGTATATATATATTTTCCCACCAAATATCATTAATTTATTTCAAAGCTGTGAATTAACCTGTTTTTTGCCATAAGCCAGATATAATGGTTTAAAAATGCCAGAAAATGGGGACAAACACCGTAGCGCAATTAATAAAATTTAATTATCGACATTGTGGTTTTTCCCTTAAAAATGCTGTAAACATGACAACAAACCCTTTGTAATTAGTGTTAACAACATGCAGAAGAATTTAACACTCGTTAATTCATTAAAGAATCTCTTCTTTTATTGGTTACTGTTATTATTTTTTTTCTTTTTTACCATATTCCTACTCCGTAACCACTTATGTCAGGGGTGTCCAAACTTTTTGAAAGAGGGTGAAATTTACATTATTTACATCATTCAGACTATTGTCCTCATCTTAGTTGCCATATTTATTACAATGTTTCAGCTGTTGTACACTTCGGCCTTCTTCAGGTGGTTGGAATGTCAAATTGAACCCTTTATTTCGTTCACTGGGGTAGACTGTTCTAGTTCCATGTGCCATGTTAAATGGATGTCAGTTATTAGTTATCTCCTGTTAATTTCCCTCTGAAAGTTCTCCACTGCCTTAACTGGGTATTGAACTCACACTCTTTGGGTCCTGTCACTGGATCTAACTAACGCCTTTATCCACTGTGCCATATGTCCTTAAGGGTGAAATTTGATAACGTGAGTCTACATGTGGGTCAGCCATTCTGCTTAGCATTCTTTGAATCATTAAAATTTTATTACAAATGGCATATTTTCATTTCTTTACATGGATGATAAACAAATTTAAACAGGTTTTACCAATATCCCTCAGCCTGTCATAACTGAAACCCATATAAGAAGATGAAGTAAAATATGTCTGAGAAAAGAAAAGACCTTCCAGGAAGCTATAATTTATATCAGGTTAATCTTAAGCATTACATATTATGAGTAATTAATGTTGTCTGTCAACATTTTAGTTAAAAACATGAATAGGAACATAACACCAACATTCATCTTACTAAGATGTCGAAAACAAAGTGACACAAGTCCCAAGTGTTCAAATATATTTATAACTGATTTTGACCAACACAAAACAACTTTAATTCACTAAGATTTTAGAATTTATTCATGTCAGATGACCAAAGCAAATCACTTGCCTGCATTAATGTGAAGGGGGATATGGAGATCTGGACTGCAGTATGGAGGCCAAGTCTGGTTCAAATGCAGTGATTTTAGAAATCAGAAAGAAAAGGCTGAGGTCAGTGTCACACCATCAGAGGGTGGCTACACACTGCTGCTGTCATCTGTTTGTAAAACATAAAATTCCATTTCTTAAGTGTGTACTTTACATACTCTGATTGATAATACTGGGAGCTGTAAGTGATACATTCTATGACAGAGGATTAGGGAGGAGGGCACCTGAAATTTAACTGTGACCCCCAGACTGAACATTGGACATTCATGCCTTATGTATTAGTGGCTTTATTGCCTTGTTTGTGGTGAAATGATAAAAAAATTGCTATGTTTTTTATTTATTTGAAATATATTTGTAAGGAAAAATGTATTTCATGTCTTTTTATTATGACATAAGGGACATTGCTGATTGACATAGCAACATTCCCTAAACTGAAATTTTTTCTAAAAATGTCTCATAAAGGCAAATTTGACATAGGACAAAATGATGTAAAGCAGGTTATTACTCCTATAAGTATAAAAATATAGTTTTAAGGAATGCTATATTTATGGGTAAAATTACTCGATATCAGGGATAGAATGTATTTAAATATAAAGGTAGACACAGGTCAACACCAAGTGACAAGTCTGTTTCATGCTTGAATACAACCTTCAGGCCATGTGTGTTGCGTTTCGGCTCGTCTTTATATGTTGTCAATGGTGCATTATGGGTAGTAAGATCTATTGTATTATCCTAACAGTTATTGTGTGGGTGGTAACAGTTATGTTTCAAATTATTCTTGAGACTATTGAGTGGAAATAATTGTTGATCTGAATGCAGTTATTCGTATCTGTTTTATAGTGTGGTTTAAGTTTTTTATGCCTTTATTATTACTACTTTATTATTTGTTGTTGATTATTTTAATTATTATTATTAATAAATCCCAATTATCCTTAGAGTTATTGGGTGGGAAATAACGGTTATGTTTCAAATTATTCTAGAGGAAAGTGAGTAGAAATAATAGTAGATCCCTGTATGCTTATTTATAGCTATTTTATAGGGTTTTTTATTAACTTTTTACTTATCATTATTATTGATTACTTTATTATTTGTTGTTTATTATTATTACTACTACATGTGTTTATTTGTAGTTTCTAAATTTATATATATAATTTTTTTTTTTTTTTGGGGTGGGGGGGTCATTTTATTTGTTTAGTTTAGAGTATTGTCTTTGCCTAAAGTATATTACATTATCTGCATTGTATATTGTGCATATATTTGCATTTTTCCTGGTGGTATTTTACAAGGTATTCATTTTTTGATTTATTAAGCAATGTAGTAAAAATTTATTTCTCTGTCTACACTTTGAGATAAGTTCTTATTGTTTTAGTAATTTTTGTATGTCTGGGAATGTGATTATAGTTATTTCCTCCTCCAGAGAGAGTTTACAGTTTATGGATTTATTATTGTAGGCTAATGCTATTTTCCTTATTTTCCATGATATTTTTGGTTGTTTTGGTTTTTGGTTTTGATTTCCCAATATATGCTTAGAAAGCATTGTACTGTTCATGTATTTCCTATTTGTAAAGGATGTTTTGTGTGTGTAGGTTCTCTGTTATCTTCAGTTCTATGTATATTTTTTCTTTATCTGCTGTTTATACAGTGGCTTGGTATATTATATTATTTTCAAGCAATGACCATTTAAGGGACATTCATTCTTTGCTCTGCAGTTACAGGTGTTTGGTTTCTGCAGATGGTTTGTTAGTTATTTTTTTGTTGTGTTGTTTTTTATTATTTATGTTGTTCTCGGTGCAACTGTTTTGCTGATTTTTATTGTGTTTCTGTTAAATATGAGGAGTGCTTGGTGGGGGGAGTTTTTGTGAATGAGTTTAATGAATATTTTTCCTATATTTGATTTTTCTGTTTTTGTTGTAAGTTGGGTTGAACAATATGATGTCTCTCTTCCTGTTGTTTTTGTTTTTGTACTGTGTGGTGTGTACGTGAGTGTTGCCAGGAATCCACTATCTTTTAGGGCTAATTTCATAATCTTTCTAGAAAATCTACTTCTTTCAGTTTAGGTTTTATGTCTGTCAAATCCCATATTTTAACATTGTTATCCTTATATTTCTTTTTCTGATCTCTCTCCTTCTCTTCATATATATATATATATATATATAATGAAATGCACAAAGTCCAACAATTATTTTAAGACATTTTTATGTTCACACATTCTTTTTGTAGATACAAATATTTAAGTAAATGCTCAGTGTATAATAAACAGTATTAAACAACATTTACAGGCCTGAATGTTCGAGAAATGTCGGAGGATGAATATTTTCTGTGAAAATTTATTTGACATTCAGGCCGGTAAATGTTGTTTAATACTGTTTATTATAAACAGAGCATTTACTTAAATATTTGTATCTATAAAAAGAATGTATAAACATAAAAATGTCTTAAAATATATATATATATATATATATATATATATATATATACACACACACATACATAATGTGTGTGTGTATGCAAATATATAGAAAAATAGGAAAGAACACGTTGGGTTAATAATACAAAATTCTTTAGTATTTTTGTTTTTATTTTTAAAAAACAGTGCTCAATACATAAGTAGAGCATAAATTGATACAATATGTTAACCCTTACGCCCCTCATTGAAATAATTGCTTAAGCTGTTTCCGTAGTAATTAATATTACGAATGAATATGCTTATAAAAATACATAAATTTCAAGATTAGTTATTCCAAAAATTTTGCTTGAAGAAGGGACAGAGCTTGATACTTTGATTCAATTTAATTTTTATAATTAAATTGAAGTTTTTAGCTCCTGTTTTTGAGTTTTCATATTGTCTGATAAGCTTAATAACATTATCATTAAAAGACAATGTTTTGTCCATGTATTGTTTATATTGTAATGTAATTGTCATCTTTGATAATGGCCTATATAAGCTGAAAGTTTAGATAGGATTAAAAAAACTTATCTATATTATTTAATGAAACATGCATCAATATATATATATATATATATATATATATATATATATATATAAGACCAAATAGGTAAATATAGGTAGGTATATGAGTGAGTGATCATATACAAATAGATATGAATACTGTATAGTGGAAGAAAAACAGTGCCCAATGTTAAGTAACAGAGTTATTTAATATATATATTAAGAAATATACATAATACCTTACATTAAATACACATCTGAGTTTCATGCCGAAGCAATTTTCAAGTGCTGGAATTTATATTTTTTTCTTTTTTTTTCTTTTTTTTTAAAATAAAAATAAATATAATAATTCCAGCACTTGAAAATTGCTTCAGCATGAAACTTGGAACTGTGCAATTAATGTAAAGTATTATATATATTTCTTATGTAGAGTAAAGGTAACAAATCCGTTGGTATATAATCCAAGTGGATCCAAGTAATATAAAATATTAAAACTTGTTCACAAAAGGATTTATCACAGAGCAAATAATTATAAACAATAAAATCGAAAATCAACCCATATGAGAAATAGCCTATTCTGCAGACGAAGATATCGGTCATCTGTCTTATCAACCCCAGTGTGGACTGAGTTCATGTCAGAAATAGAAATTTAACTGTGAAAGCTATAAATAAATAAAACAAACAAAAACGGTCTAAAAACTAATGCATAATTTATTCATTTCAATGTTTCAGTCAGATTAAAGGCACAAGGCAGAGGTCAGGGGAGGGTGGAAGGTATTTGTCTTATAGGGAGATACATATATACATATATGCAAGTTTCATTGAAAACAGCTGACGAGTTCTTTATATAATTTTCCTCTTTACAGGACATGAGTGATATAAAAATTTGTTCAAATGTTTTCCAAGCACTTTCAGCTATATTTTTAGCCATTATCAAAGATGAATTTTATTTTATTTTCAATTGAATATATGCATTGTTTTACGTATGTAGCTAGAGTTAAAATAATGTTTTATATTCCAATCAAGACCGTCATTCCTGTGTGGGCCTGTACAGCCATAACAGATGCTGCACTGGCATCAGCAGCTGAGGCATAAATCTTTGGTCTCTCAAGATGTAAAAAGACTGAAAAATATTAACCTTGTATAGAACTTAATCTTGAATTTGATTGAAGTGACACACTTGTTTTTCTCATACATGCATTAATGTTATAATTGTTTTAGTATGATTTTTGTCTTTGACATATTTTAATTTTGATTTAATTTCTTTTTTTTTTACTTGTCTATCCAGGTTGGACGTGTTGCCAGGGATTGTCCCCTTGTAGCTGGACATCGTGCTGCTGTTCTGGACATAGCATTTTGTCCACACAATGACAATATAATCGCGAGTGCTTCAGAAGATTGTTCGGTCAAAGTATGGCTCATACCAGATGGTGGCCTTGTGACCAACATGGTGGATCCTGTCGTAGAACTTCTCGCACATCAGAGACGTGTGGGGATTGTGGTATGGCACCCTTCAGCCCATAACATTCTTCTCAGTGCTGGTAAGAGAATTTTTCTTTTGCTACCAGATTTCGTTTCCAACATTGGTGAAGAATATGTAACAATGGTCATATTTACAAAGCTAAACTTGACCACAATCTTGTCAGTCATTTTTAATGAAACTTGTATAAAAGAGGGAGTTGTAGCCCAAATATACACAACTGTGTACTATATATATATATATATATATAGTGCTGTGTATAAATTGTCATCTAAATGACACAAAAATGAAAATAACACTGATATCTCATTTTAACAGATATATTAACAGGTATAGGAAATAGGGGGCATGGGGGGGAGTAATGGATATTGGCTCGGATTGAGGAATCAGAGAGCCGAGTTCGAATTCCAGTCAGATCCATTACATTCACTTACGTGCTAATACCCTTGGGAAAGGTATGAATACTCTTCTTCTCCCCCCAGCTATGGGTAAATAGCAGGTCAGACCGGGTTCTGTAGCCTTGGATGGTAACTGGCCTACCACAGAAAGAAATGGCAACCTACTGCGGGGAAAAAAAATTTGCCACATCAGTCATGTATCAAAAGATGCATGATTGCCTAAGCATATATCACACATGGCACGTAACTGACTAAGAGATATATTTAACAAAATGATACAAAAATATTTTGAAATACTAAAGAGTAAATGTATTCAATACAATCACCATTGACTTCAACTATGTTTTTACAGAATATTCTGCAACTCTTTTGCACAGTCTCTTTAAGTTGGTAAATGCTGCCATAATCCTTGCCTTCAGTTCATCTTTGGTGTTACAAGGAGTTTTGGTGGTCTCACACATAATAATCAAGGAGGATGCAGTCTGGGGAGTTAGGTGGCCCAGTATAAGGGGTGATGTGGTTGCAGAAATTGTCTGACGGCCATCACTGGGTTCTTCTGCTTGTGTGGTATGGTGCAGAGTCCTGTTGCTAGACATAATGTCTCCCAACAGCCATCCTCTTGACCCAGGCCAGCATTACCTACTCAAGGCACTTGATGTAGGCCTTCATGTTCAGTCTGAAGCCCTCACCAACAAATTTGGGAATTCTTTTCTTATCCGAACAATCAGAATGAGTTTTCCAAGCTGCTGTAACTTTGTAATCACAATTAGACTCATCCAACTCTTTTTGAATCCTCTGCACTGTTCTCAGTTGCCCCCCCCCCCACTGAACACTCGGAAATGTATGTATTGGAGCTTCCGGAGCGAACGCCAAGTAGTATTGTATGCCATTTCTAAATTTCTGGCAGAGTGAATTGTGTCATAGAGCTCTGTTTTCCAAGTGTTCCCAACTGACCCTACTATACTGTGCAGTCGATAAAATCAAAAACAACGTATATGCGTGAAATTAAAAATATAAAATGGCGACAATTTGGGTGGCTATCCCCCTTTTATACAAGTTTTATTAAAGACAACTGACATGTCACTGTGATTAAGCTTTTTATTTAATTATTCTTGGGTTCATATAAAAGTGTTTTTCTCAATATAGTGTGTAAAAAAAAAAAAAAAAAAAAAAAAAAAACTGTTGGAATGTTCTATATATCCAAGTGCTTTAGGCAATTCTTTTAACCATTATCAAGGATGTTTTTTATATTTCATTTTTACCTGAAAGTTAAATATTTATATATGTTTCTAGAGTGATGGGAATGTTTTTTATTTTCCAAACACTGTCAGCACTTCATGGCTGTGTTCATAGTTGATGTTATTGAGTACTGACTTTTTTACTTTATTATTTTTTATTTATTTATTTTTATTTTTTTACATGTGGATGAGGCTATTTTATTTGGAATACCTACAATTATGTTGTCAATGGAGTTTGGTAGGTTTCGCTATGTGTTTAAATGAGTCTTAATTGAGCCATATATATATATATATATATATATGGTCATGTGTAACATCATGAGCTGCGGAGAGATTTTTGCTTCCAGCGTCTTCTATGCACGAGTTTCTCATAAACAGACTCATTATTGTTTTTTTTGTGTATTAGCTAATATATTGTAATGTAATTGTCATCTTTGATAATGGCTTATGTAAGTCGAAAGCTTAGATAGGATAAAAAATATATATAAATATTATGATTTTCTTTCTTTGTTTAATGATAATGTTATTAAGCTTATCAGACGTTATGAAAAGAATTTACTGAAAATAAATAGACAAAACTTGTCTATATTATTTAAGGAAACATGCATCAATGAAAAAATGCTGCCTAAATACACACACACACACACACACACACACACACACTATATATATATATATATATATATACCTACCTATGTTTGAAGAGCAACTTAGTTTCGTTGTCATACCAACTCATCAAGCATGAATTATTACTTTTGATTTTTAAAAAATATTTTGATGAGTTGGTAAGACAACGGAACTTTACGTTGCACTTCAAACATAGGTATATGTATATTTATTAATACATTCTTTTTAGCTTTGTCTAACCACATTGAGCATGTTTTTATTTACACCTTTATTATTTATTTGCTTACCTGTGTATGCATGCTAATGCACATATATACAGCAACTAATATCTTTGAGTTATCCACATTAATACTATATATATATATATATATATATATAGTCATCCACAGACAGACTGTTTCACTGTATCACAGCTCATCAGTGTGGCTAGACATCTGATTACCTCAAGCTTGGATCAAAACCTGACTGATTTGGCATCAGTCAGAGGTTTTACACCTGAGCTATCAGTGCTCGGTAGAGAGGAAGGCATATTTTTTTGTACTTATTCTTTGAATAAACACACCAATGACTGAGAGGTCTCAATTCATAGGAGAGCTTTGCAGTATTAGCAGTAGTAGTCATTATTTACAAATTTGCGCTTTCCCTCTAGAGTGCTCGACCGGAATTAAATTTTCCAGGGGCATATATATATATATATATATATATATATATATATATTAGGTTGGTGCAAAAATAATAACGTAATAATGTCGTTTTTTGACATATTTTTTAACGTCAAAAAACAACATTATTACGTCATTATTTTTGCGCCAACCTAATATATATATATATATATATATATATATATATATATATATATATATATATATATATATATATATATAGCAAATATTATTAAAGACAACAGATATTTCATGTTAATTTTGTTTTGTACTTGTTTGATTTTAGCATCCCCAATTTGTAATTTGCATTTTAGGTTCATCCTTTTACTAACAACCATGCATTATGATTTTAGGATGATTAAATAAATTTTTATATTACTATTTCTATTGTTTCTTTAACAGGGATATTAAGAAACAGATTTTCAACATCTAGCGAGGCTAGGATGCCATTGTTAGGTTTATTAGAATGTAATATGTTAATGAATTCATTGGTGGAACTATAACTATATTTATTAGACCAATATGGCTGGATCAGTTTGTTTAGAGTTTTAGGTAAGTTATATATGAGAGCAGGAATATGGTAAATTATGGGATGTAAGTGGCAAGTTTGTTTTATAGATTGTAATATTTCTATATAAATAGCCAGGATGATACTCACCTACAAATTTGTTGAGTTCTGTGGAATCCGATTTACAGGTTATTCATTTCGGGCTATTGTCCTCATCTTTGTTGCCATATTTATTTTCTTATTATTTAAGATTTTAAAAAACTTTATGGATTTGAAAGTAGCTCTGTTTTACAATTCATTGACAAACTCAACATTAAAAATGGAACCCCTTTTCTTGATGTTCTAGTAGATACTAATAATGATCACTTCACTTTATAAAAAAACCTGCAACTAAAAATTTGTTTCCTTAATTATAAAAGCGAATGTTCACACAGATGTAAAATAATGTTAGAAAAAACATGATTAGCCATGTGAAAATAATTTCCTCTTTGTATTAAATTATTTTATAAAACATTAAACAACATTAAATGAACACTTATCAACAATAATTTTCCAAACCATGTTGTTGGCAAAGAAATAAGTTTGGCTTTCAAGAAATTTAGAAAAGATAATATTAACAACCAACTTGACATAAACAAAAATAAAGATTTTATTGTTTTATTCTAACCAGAGGCGGCATCCTAATTATAAACAATAGAAAAAAAACAGTAAAATATTATTTACCAATATATAACGGTTAATAATCCTAACAAATATCTCAGATTTATCATTTATCATTTATCATAAAAAAAAATTCATAACATCTCTATCTATAAAAGGCAGGATGTGTGCGTGTGTAACGAATGCATGGCCACAATTTTCGACGGATTTCCACCAAAATTTACATGCACATGCTCCAAGTTAGTGGGAAGGCCAAGACTGGCTTTGCATTTCCCAACTCCCATCGATAGTGGAAATAATCGATTTTTTTTTCATGCTTCTATGGCAGTTTTCATGTAGTTTGTGGCCATTTTCTACTGGCCAGAGTGAGAGCTTATAGCTGGCTGCCACGAATAGGCAGGAAGATTCTATTGGCCAGTGTGAGAGCCAACAGCTGACTGACACGAATGTTAACTAGCATGCAAAAAAATCAGTAGCTGCATTCGTCACAAGTGGGAAAAATTTAAATCTGCATGGCACTTTACTCCAATTGGCTCATTCGCTTGCTTAAACTCAACGCAGAATTGGGTTGGGTGTGAAAAAGTATTTGTTGTTAACATTCTTTTTTCATTTGGTTTTTCTAGTTACGAGTCCTTTTTTAAAGCTGATCATTTTGTGTTCATTTTGTTTAGTTCTTTTTTTATAACAGATTTAATGTTTAGAGCTTTGAAAAAATTCGCAGTGTAAGATGGGCAAGAAGTAAGGCATGTAGCAACATCAGCACGGCAAAGGACACTCCTTTAAAGGCAAGGAAGGGCAAAAATATTTTAAGTCAAGTGATAGCGATTGCTGTACGAGTCGTACGATTTTTGAATCGAGCACAGGCAACACCAAGCCATGCTGCTAGTCTAAACTAATTCTTTGAAAAAGTTTATCACCTCAAAAATTCACTATTATGTATTATGCTGTGGGGTCAGTCTACACCCAGATTTTAGGAGGTAAAATAAAATCGGAGTGTCATGTCCACAAATACAACAGCAAAGAAATAATCTTTGCAAAAAAGGAAAAAGACAAAGCTAAATATGATAGTAACATTTATACAATCGGAAGCATGTATGTAGATATAAAAATCAACGTTCTTGTGGCCATGAAGAGCAAAAGTTTGATTATTTGAAATGATTTGTCATAAATGAGTCTGTAAAGTTTTGAAGTGTTTTTTGTTACAAGTGAAGAAATCAAGTGGGTATGGTACACCAATGTGTGTGTAATACACACTAATGTAAGGTGTGTGACTGCTGACTGATTGCGTGCGATAGTAGTCATTTTAAAACACAAAAGAGGAGGAGACAAGACTTAGTTTCATCGTGGTGTTGTATGTAGAAAAATCATTGCTGACATATATGTTGTCATGGTATGTGTTGATCTAGGTCTAGTCTGGTTTGCTAACTGTACTTCACTGACTGTACTTCACTGATGTGTTCACTGATGAGCCATTTTTATCGTTATGTGTTGGCTCCGAATTGGTATCTGAGTTTTTTTTTTGTTGTTTTTCTTTTTTTAAGCCCTGACCTATTTCCAGTTTCCAGGTCATTTGAGTTCAAGTGGTGAGTTTCAAAACTCGGCCTCATGGTTAGAAAATGAATGTTCTAACCATTCCGGCACATGTCCATATATA